>JAYESD010000009.1:125135678-125420657 GCA_036927565.1 Tuctoria greenei | reverse complement strand
GCGTTGAAGATTTGGAGACACTATATTCTTGGACATAGGTGTGAAATTTTACGGATCATAAGAGTTTAAAGTATATTTTCACACAAACGGATCTGAACTTGAGGCAACGAAGATGGTTGGAGCTCATCAAAGATTATGATTGGGGATCAACTATCATCCGGGGAAGGCCAATGTAGTGGCCGATGCTTTGAGTAGAAAGGAAGTAAGTCACCAACTCACAGTTCGAGGGATACCATCCGAGCAAGGAAAGGAGTTTGAACGGTTGAACCTTGGGTTTGTAAACGAGATGGAGATGATGGAGTTAAATCCAACCTTGGAGCAAGAAATTTGAGAGGCACAAACCACAGATGAGGAGATCAAGGAAATCAAGGAAAGAACTGAAGAAGGGAGAGAATTCAGATTTGACGAGGATGAACATGGTACCTTATGGCTTGGAAAGAGGATCGTTGTGCCTAATATGAAGCACATACGGGAGACAATATTAAAGGAGGCACATGACTCGCCTTACTCAATTCATCCCGGTTGTACGAAGATGTACAAAAGACTTGAAGACTTGCTATTGGTGGGATAGCATGAAAAAAGGACATAGCTGAATACGTAGCATTGTGTGATGTGTGCCAACGAGTCAAGGCAGAATATCAAAGGCCAGCCAGATTATTGCAACCGTTGAAGATTCCGAAATGGAAGTGGGAAGAAATTGGAATGGACTTCATAGTTGGGTTACCACGTACTCAGTCCGGGTATGACTCAATTTGGGTAATTGTGGATCACTTAACCAAGTCAGCTCATTTTGTCCCTGTGAAGACCAAGTATACAGCTGCAACGATTGGCCGAAATATACATGGAGCATATTGTGTGTCAACACGGAGTACCGAAGAAGATAGTCTCGGATAGAGGTTCTCAATTTACCTCCAGATTTTGGCAAAAATTGCATGAAGCTTTGGAACGAGGTTGAATTTTAGTTCAGCATATCATCCTCAAACGGATGGACAAACCGAGAGGACCAATGATATTTTGGAGGACATGTTAAGAGCATGTGCTTTAAAGCATGGGAAAAGTTGGGACAAAAGCTTGCCATACGCGGAATTTTCATACAATAATAGTTACCAAGCAAGTTTGAAGATGTCACCATATGAAGCGCTTTATGGGAGGAAGTGTAGGACACCTTTATTCTGGAATGAGGCAGGAGAAACCCAAGTTTTCGGTCCAGATGTGTTGCAAGAAGCCGAAAAGCAAGTCCAAATAATTCGTGAAAACTTGAGGGCTGCCCAATCAAGGCAAAAAAGGCCTATGCGGACAATAGGAGAAGGAAACTAGCCTTTGAAGTGGGAGATTTTGTTTACCTCAAGGTGTCACCAATGAGGGGTCATAAGAGGTTTAACATAAGAGGAAAGCTAGCACCTCGTTATATTGGACCAGTCAAGATTTTGGACAAAAGGGGAGAAGTAGCGTATAAGTTGGGGATGCCAGCTCATCTTTCAGACGTGCATGATGTCTTTCATGTTTCCCAGCTTCAAGAAGTGCTTGAGAGTACCGGAAGAACAAGTGCCAATGGAAGAATTGGAACTAGAGGAAGATTTGACTTATGCTGAACAACCGGTCAAAATCTTGGAAACTAAGGAGAGGGTCACAAGGAACAAGGTTATTAGATGGTGTAAGGTTCAATGGAAGCACCACACAGAAAAAGAAGCAACTTGGGAGCTAGAGGATGATATCAAGAAGGAATTTCCCTATCTCTTCTTTTCCGCGTCGAATCTCGAGGGCGAGATTCATTTTAAGGGGGGTAGGTTTGTAACACCCTCATTTTCATGCATCATGCCTTGCATACATTCATATACATGTTTACCATTGATCCACATAAATAGGAACAAGTTAAAATTGATTCGGAGCATTTAAAATTGATTTGGAACAAAACCGCACTTAAAACGCAGGAAAGTGCGGACTAGTCCGATTTTACTGAGGACTAGTCCGATTTCTCTCTGGCTAAAAACAGACTTGTCCGTTTTTGCTGCGGACTAGTCCGATTTTGGCTCTGGAAACTTTCGGACTTGTCCGATTTTGTGTGGACTAGTCCGATATTCCAAGAATCGTTGAAAAATTGCTAAGTCCTTGGACTTTTCCGGACTAGTCCGGTGTTCTAGCGGACTTGTCCGTTTTCCCTCTCTGTTTAAAGTCGGACTTGTCCGATTTTAGGCCAGACTTGTCCGATTTTTCTCTCTGGACAACTTCGGACTAGTCCGGTCCTTTCCGGACTTGTCCGATATTTCGTGACTTCGAGATTGAACTTTTGTTTTACGACTTGTATCTTGGGTTTCACGTTATGTGGGCCTGGGGACGTCGTGCCTAACTCTTTTAGAGCCCGTGTGGGACTCTAAACCGGCCTCTACTCATCCCAAAACTCGAAATCCATCTAACCTAGCCTCCACCTCTATATAAACAGCCCCCACCCTTTAGATTGATATCTATTTGCCACTTATCCACCCACCCAAACCCTAGTTCGTGGAGAGCCACCACCAAGGAGGGAGAGAATATCCCAAGCAAGGAGAAGAAGAGGAGGAAACGAAAGAGGATCAAGATCTCCACCAAGTTTTCGTTCTTCATCACCAATTCATCCCCAAGTTCATCACCAACCCTAGATCATCAAGATCCAAGTTTTACCTCCAAGTTTCTTGATTCATTGGAGTTCTAAACACTGGTATACCTTCTATTCTCTTGTCCTTATGCGAATTCAACCCCTAATCTCCAAATTCACGTCGATCTAAAAAACCCTAATCTGCTGATCTCGCAGGGGCGGACTTGTCCGGTCCCTAGCGGACTAGTCCGATCTTTCTGGTTAAATTGTGTTGAATTGGTTCTAAAATTTGATGCTAATCGAATCCAAACCTGTATAAACTTGTTAAAAGCTATTAGAACTAGTTAGTTATCATTAAAAGCAATCAATTAACAAGTTCTACCTGCATTTGCATCAATCATGCATGTCATGTCATATTGAGTAATATTTGTGCACTCGTTGATTGTGTTTCTTGTCTTGTATGTTTATTGTGTGGATTAGACGGATTTACGCTAGAGAGTGTCGCGGAGGATCTACAGCATCAAGAGTTTGAAGGCTTTGACCCTAATCAACAGCAAGAGCAAGGCAAGTGTCCTTGAAGCATATTGATCCTGTTTTTAAAATAAATGTTTTGTTTACAAAATTGCATGCTTGTGTCAATTTGATGGGAAACCTATGGTAGGAAGTTTACTAGAATTGTTGACCACCCTTGTCACCTGGAAATTATGGTAGAGAGAGTCGGGAAGGGTTTTTACCTTTTGCTTCACTTAATCAACTGGGATGGGAAAACACACTATACCACTCAATTTAATTATGAATGGATGAGATTATGGTTAATGTGAACTGGTCAAATATGGTATGGTAATGGGTGATCTAAGCAAGCCTGGTATGTGGATGGGTTGTATGTTATGGTGGTTTGTTTGCTTTAGATCTAAGGACCGGTTCATGCGAGAATAAGCCAGGACTACAGTGCCACCCACGAGGTCAAGTATGGGTGCGGCGTAGCTGATTAATTAGGGCTTTGCCAGTGCTATTTGGACCATTAAGGATGCTCGGGGAAGGGGTAGTCGGATTGGGTTTGTTGATGATTGGTGGGACTACCCTGGGATCCGAATGGCTCAAGAGGGGGCCCTTGGTTGAAGATGTGCTCTGCGAGAGACATCGCCACCGGTGAAACCTCAGTGGGGTCTAAATAGGCTAGTATTCCCTTTGTAAAGGCTATTTTGTGATCTCTTGGCACATACACCAAAGGAAGTGTAATTGGCATAAGGGAGGTTCTTTAGTCACCGACGGGTGATGAAATCACAAACACGTGGGTAAAGAGGTACAAACTCTGCAGAGTTAACTAAAAACTATCATGATAGCCGTGCTCCCGGTTATGAGCACCTGGACAACTTCCATGATTAGAGGGAAATTTGGTATTGGGATGGTTATGGTTTGGTAATGGTTATGGCTGGTTATGAATTTATCTCTGGTATTGAATCTGTTATTGGCAATGGTGAAATCTGGAATTTTTGATGATGGTAATGATTCAGATTTGGTATTATGGTATTACTTATGATTATGATGGGTTTACTTCACATACATATAATATATTGCTTTTCAAATGTTTTAATGTACTTTTCAGCACTTTACCATTATTATTGTCGACATTTGAATAAGCCACATGTCATACTTTCCACAGTTGCTGAGTACGACATGTACTCACTCTTGCAATTCCCCCCCCCCCCCAACAGTTGCAGGTCAGGATTGGGATTTTAATGGTGATAATGCGGAGTTCTAGGCCGTGTCTACCGTCAGCTTTGCCTGTGGTGTTTTTGGAGCTGCGTTATACCCTATTGCTTATGTTGCCTAGCTGTTTAGTTTGCTTAATTAGTTTATTTCCACTGCATTAGTTAAACTTGTCATTAGTATTCATTAGAGCTTGTATTCGAGGATAATCTGGTTTGTGTAATAAAATTTTGATAATTAATCTTGTCCTGTGGTAATTTTTTGTATACTCTTTTGTGATTGCACTCGTGTATGTGTGTTGAACATCCTGGGCACACATATGCGTTAGCTTGGTTCAGTTTTTGGAACCGGGCGTCACATGGTCCTCAAAGAAACAAAACTCCATTGCACTTTCCACAGCCGAAGCGGAGTATGTCGCCGCCGGAAGTTGTTGTGCACAACTTCTTTGGATGCGACAAACTCTTAGGGACTATGGCATAAACTTGCGCCATATCCCTCTCCTATGTGACAATGAGAGTGCCATCAAAATAGCCCACAATCCAGTTGAACACTCAAGGACCAAGCACATCGACATTCGCCACCATTTCTTGAGAGATCACTCCATCAAAGGAGACATTGCAATTTCCCATGTGAGAACCGATAAACAATTGGCCGATATCTTTTCCAAGCCCCTAGATGAGAAAAAGTTTTGTGAACTTAGGAGTGAGCTAAATATCCTAGATTCTCGAAATGTGTATTAAGTCTTGCACATCTAATTGTTATATTCAAAATTCACACATGCTCGCGAAAAACTCTTCCTCCTCAATTTCTCTACAAATTATTTTGAAATTATTGAATCCTTGTGAATCATGGTCATAGTTTGATTATTGATTGCTTACTGACCATATTTACAAAGATCTTTTGTGAAATATAGTCCAAAAGGATCAAATCTCCACTAAAAACTTAATATATATAGGAGTTTTAGGTCTTAGGACCGGACTAGTCCGGTGGTTCAGGTTGTCTGGACCCAGTTCAAAGGTCGGACAAGTCTGGGTCCCTGACCGGACTAGTCCGGCCCTTGGGGACTTAACCTCCCCAGGGAGCCCTTGACCTCTCCACTTCCATTCAAACACTCTCTCTCCAAAAACGCTCGAAAACCGTCTCCCAAACGGCGATTTTTGATTTCCTCCAACAAATCTTGATTCCAATCGGTGGATTGAAGCCCTAAGGTGCTTAGGAACCTTTCCCCAAGCATCAGAGGCCGATTCCTCTTCTACATTTCATCAAATCTAAGATTTGAAGAGGTATTCTTGACCTAACTCCAAAATACTTGAAATTCAATTCTTTTGGGTCCATTGATAGAAACTTTTTAACAAATGTTGTTGTACACATCATTGTGATCATGTAGCTCCATTTTTGTGGTAGGATCTGTAGTTTTTGCAAAATTTCCCTAGATTAGGGTTCTTGTTGTGTGAACCGGACTAGTCCGGCCATAGGGCGGACAAGTCCGACCCAATGCGGACTAGTCCGGCCCCTGGGTGGACAAGTTCGGGTTACAAAGTGAAAAACCTAACCCAGGTTGATTTTGTGAATTCTACCATTTTATCTTGACTCCTTGGACTTATACACATTCCCTTGCTTCTCTTGTCAGCAACCATGTCGGACAATGGATATGTTCCTCCTTCCGACTCCGAGACCGAAGCGGAGAAGCAAGCTCTCTTTCACCGGAAGCAAAGATACAATCAAGAGATGGCGGCTGCGTACTTTGCCTCACAGAGGGAAAAGAAGACGCAGCGAGAGGAGCACAACTCTGCTGCTGCCGAGGCAGCCCCGAAAAGAAAGCGGCTTGTGACCTTGGGTGAGCAAGCTAAGTCCCAGGGGGAAAGGACCTCCAAAGATAAAGGCAAGGCCCCAGTTGATGATGCACCCAAGAAGAGGGTGATTGTGGCCAAGAAGGTTGCAAGCAAAGTCAAGAAGGGTGCTCCTCAACCCATTGGCCCCTTGAGGATGTCTTCTCCTGCACAAAACCCAAACCGTGCAACTGCCTTCGACGCCAACATCTTCAAGGGCAAAGGGGCTGAGAAGGCACGCAAGTTGAGAAAGATCAATGTATATCAGCATGACAGGATCATAGTGGATCCCCGCTTGTGGTGTGACTTCCACCGTGACTACTACCGGACGGTCTATATGACCAAGCAGACCCCTGTCACAGATGCTCAGTGGATAGACTGGGACTACATAGCCCAGAAGGATCATCAATCCTTCAATGTTGTGATTGAAGCCATCGAGAGGCACGGCTTGAAGAAGTTCATGGCCTTCCAGTATGACTGGAATGTGGAAGTCATCACTCAGTTCTATTCCACCTTGTACTTCCACACCGATCGGGACAGGAAGATTACCTGGATGACCCATGGAGAGCAGTACTCCACCACCTATTGGGAGTTTGCTTAGTTGCTTTCCTTGGAGGACCAATTGGATAATGAGATCATCATTTCAAATCTAAAGCCAGTGGATCGGGGCACCTTGGAGTATATGTACCCAAGTCATGCACAGTATGAGGCTGGGCACATCAGAAACATCAAGCCCTTCTGTAGTGTGCTCAACCGGGTCCTCAGAAAGACCATTGCCCCCAAGGATGGAGATGCAGGGATTATACAAGGAAATTTGAAGCACTTGATGGTCCTCATTGACGGAGATGCCCGCTTCAATGTGGTGGACTATATCTTTGATGACATCTTAAACATCTCTCACACCCCCAACCGATCATGTGGATACGCTCCATACATTATGTACATGATCGAGAAGATCTCCGGGCTCACATTCAAGAAAGATATCATTCACTAGAGGCTTCGACCACAACTCCCTCCTCCGGAGCCGGTTGCTCCTAGGAGGAAGAATGTGGATCCTCCTGCTTCTTCCTCTCGCTTTGTGCCATCTCCTCCACCACCTTCGCCTTCGACACAATGCGGGAGTGGATTCTTCAAATGCTTCAAGGCTCTCTTCTCCTCTTGCCGGAAGATGGAAATTCGACAACATTGCATGGATTGTCGCAATGAGAAGTATCTCAAGGCGATGTGCGACAAGCTGGACACTCCAATGTCCCCCACCAAGGAGAGCGATGGTGAGCTCACTTCTTTACCGGAGTTCACTGCCGAGGATCTCACTCAATTTGGAGAAGCTTGGACTTCCACTGCGGCCCCAACTGATGATGATGACCATCTTGACCTGGAGGCCACGAGGAGCGACAGCGAGCACCAAGGCGGCAATGACGATGATGACTCCGACGATGAGTAGGGCCTTTCCTCTCTTCTTTTCCTTTTTGGTGTCTTGATGCCAAAGGGGGAGAGATAGCTTGGATGGGGCACTTAGATCTAGGAGGAGAGATATAGGGGGAGAGATGAAGGGAGAGATAAGATAGATTAAGTTGAGAGAGTATTGATCTATGAAGGACTTATGAGTATTGATCTATGAAGGACTTATGTTTTAAAACTCATTTCAAGTAATATTATAAGACTTAATCTATGTATTTATGTATCTTACCTAAATTTGTGATGTGTTGCCTCATTTAAATGTTGTAAGACCTATGTGTGCTGAATACATTGGCTTGTAGTGAATACACTTGGCTTTGAAGATAAAAGTGTTGAATATCACCAAAACACCTTTTTATCAAGGTCCGACTCTAGCTCCGAGCTACAGCAAGGTCCGACGGTAGGTCCGACTTGGTTTGGGTAGCTCCGATTACGTTCGATGCTAGGTCCAACTTCTTGGTAAGGTCCGACCAGCTTTGGTAAGCTCCGGTGAGCTTTATCTTTAGCTCCGGCATGTCTTTGATAGCTCCGGCATATATTTGATAGCTCCGGCATGCTTTTGCTAAGCTCCGACGTACTTTTTCTAGCTCCGGCTTTTGGGTTTACTAGTTCCGACTAGTTCTGGTTAGCTCCGACGCTAGGTCTTGCTAGTTTTGTAAGCTTCGGCGGGAGCTTGGTTGTACTAGTTTTGGTAAGCTCCGGCGCTAGGATCTACTAGCTCTTGTTAGCTCCGGCTCAAGCTCCAGGTTGCTCTGGCAAGGTCCGGAACTTGACCGAAGTGCTTCTGCTTTTCATTTGCAATGTTTCGTACTTGTTTTACATTGTTGGAAAGATTGCTTAGTATTCATTTGCTAAGTTTTTGGTGCGTTTTGGTTGATATGGATGATATTGTGTTACTGTGATTTTGCAACATGCTTATGTGAGGTTCTCACGTAAGGTGTTGTGTTCGGAACTAACTTGAGTCAAGTCAAGGACTTGGGCTCGTATGGATTGGTTGTTTATTCATGTGCAGGTGTTGCTTGAGTTCAAGACATGGCTGGTGACGGGATCCATTGGACTATTCTCAGGGAGGAGATGAGGTTCCAACAACCAAATTCAGGAGGAATTGTGGTTGAGCTGATCAGGAGGTCACGCAGGGTGATTGAATCAAGGGCGGTGCATATGAAGGTTACTGGACATCGAAGGAAGGTGTTCGCACGTATGCATGTGGTGCATGATATGGAAACATGGTTCCGAAGATGGGATAAAGAAGGGAAGATCTGGTTGGAAGGATCGGATCGTACCGGTTGATGACTTCGACTGCGGCGAAGTCGGTTATGGCTCGGTATGGAAAATATCGAGTTGATTATGATAGAATTTCGTGTGGGACACGAATTGAGTTGTTTAGGAATGTGGGATACATTCCTAAGGTGTTTGGAAGTCTTAAGATTGCTTCTATCTGCGTATAGAAGAATCTTGAGCAGTTATGGAAAGTTACGATTCGTGATCTGAGTAGGATTGGAGTCCTAGTTGATATTGGGTTGGCCTAAGGGCTGGTTATATAAGCAAGGGAGCCAAGAGCTCGTTGGAGACGACTTTGGGGCTGTTCCTCTTGTGTTCTATAGAATAAAATTCGTAGTTTGAAGGAACTTTTGTGCCTTGTTCGTCCGACTTGTTCCAGACAAGTTTTACTCGTCGAGTTTCTGGACAGCACTACCTTTCGTCGGTGGTTTTATCATAACTCAAGTTTTACTGATCCAATTGACGTGATTCTTTTGGGTTGTCTTCAAAACTTGATTGTCTATCATCTATCAAAATTTCACGGTCATTGGATTTGTGGTCTATGATCTACACGAGTTTCTTTGCAGCGTTCCAGAACTGTTTTTTTCTCGGGTAGGACAGATTGACCATTGATTGATCTTTTGATCATAACTTGAGTTTTTCTCGACGGATTTGAGTGATTCTTTTTGTGTTGTCTTCGTGACTTGATTCTCTCTGATATCTATCACTTTTGTCACGGTGAAACATGTTTAGATTAGTCTCACACAAGATTTCTTTAACAGATCATTTTTCTACCGAGAGAGTTTGGGGTTTAATTGTTTCTGCTGCGTAAGATTTTTAAATCTACCATTCACCCCCCTCTGGTAGCTTTTCACGTGCTCTTCGATCCTACAAAAATGTCTATCTTACATAATTGTTGTCTTATCACACTTTATGAACACATCACTTAGGCACCCCACCAAAACATGTATATGTATGAGAACTCTCTCAATCTCTCTTATTCATGATGCATACATTGAGGGGGAGTCACTCATGCAAATACATGTTATGAAAACAAATTATTATCCTTGTTGTTGAAGTCTTAATGTGTTGTCATCAATCACCAAAAAGGGAGAGATTGAAAGTGCATCTAGGCATTCCCGTGGGTTTTGGATGATTGATGATGACAATTAAGAGGCTAATGAGCTAAAGTGATCTTAAGAACAGGTACAAGGATTGAAATGAGATGAAAACCCTCAAAAAGGAAAACGAGCATCAAAGACTCAAGCGTAGAAATTAGGGTTTCTATGGTATTGATCTTATATGAGCCGTATCATGTGAGAGGGTAGTTGTATCATGTGCATTGAGATCATACCAAGGGGGTCAAAGTGGTGGTTTAGAGAAAAACCTAAGTGAGAAGCCTAAAATGAGAAAAACCCTAGGATGTCGGACTAGTCCGGGCCTCAAGGTCGACTAGTCCGGCCATGGCAGACAAGTCCGTTTTGAGACGGACCAGACGTCTCTGTAGTGAATCTAAGTGAATTTAGAGCTAAGTCCGAGAAGTCCGAACTTGTCCATTTTTGGACGGACTAAAGCTCTCTGGAGAAGTTCGGACTTGTCTGTTTGGGTACGGACTAGTCTATTTGAGACTTAGTGAGATATACCAAGAGAAACCCTATGGGACAGACTAGTCCGCCCCAGTGGTCGAGTCCGTTTTGGAATGGACCACGTGGTTTTGTTCCACTTCGAACAAGTCTGTTGTTGACCGAACTAGTTCGTTGTCTAGTGATCAGTTGAATTTGGAAATTTGGCGGGTAGCGTGACGATCGTTGCTCAGTGTGGCAGTTATTGTGAACTAACGAGAGGTCAGTGGTTCCATAGGGCCGGACTAGTTCGGGGTCTGAGGCCAGACTAGTTCGCCCCTTTGCTGATGTAAGCAAAAGGGGCTTGGGACCTCTATAAAAAGCGGACCACCGGGCTCATTGGAACAAGTCTTGAACCCTAGCGCTGCCACAAGCATCCTAGAGCCTTCCAAAGCCTTCTACTGGTCGTACTAACCCTGTAAGAGCAAATATTGAAGAGATTAGGGATTGGTGGGGAGAGTAAAGGAAGATCATCGCGCTTTGGCTCTCGGTTTGATCTCTTGCACATTGTGTTGTGTTTTGTGGCTTGTGTGAGTTGAGCTTCGTGTGCTCCTCGTTGTATTGATTTGTGGGAGCCTCAGTTGTGAGCAACCCCATCAAACTTGGTGATTACCCATTGATATAGTGGAAACCAAGCTGTCCATCATGGTGGCTTGGTGAGAGAAGGGTCAAGTGAGACCCAGTCCTTGTGTGGACTTCTCAACGTGGAGGTAGGCTTCTTCGTGGAGCTAAACCACAGGATAAATCTCGTTTTAATTGTCTTTCGCTTATCGTGATCACTAGTATTGCTATTAGGGTTCACTTTGCTCTTATTGCCTTACATTTTGATCATTATTGTAAACTTGCAATCTAAGTGTTTAAACTTCACAATCTGAGTTTCACAAGCTCATATCTTGGGTGAACTTTAATTTCGCAAATAACATGTAGAAGTCAAGTTTTAGGGTTTCCACCCTGTGCTGAGTGGACTAGTCCGGCCCTGTGCAGACTAGTCTGACCACAGAAATTTAATCTTGTTTGATTAGGTGATTTCAGGTATTATCGCCTATTCACCCCCCTCTAGGCGACTTTCAATTGGTTCAGAGCAGGCTTCTCCCCAAGAGTCTAACAACTCGGAGAAGTAATGGATGGAAGGGGTGACAACGAGGTTCCGGTGGTCGTTGATGACACCAAGACGGAGAACGTAGATGTTCTTCAAGATGATCCGAATGACGACGAAGAAGTTCGGATGCTCAATGAAAGGCTTCATGAGAAGCTCAACGTGCCCAAGAAGGAGATCAAGCCAATTGCTCTGGTCAACATCAACAATAGGAGTAGCCCACAAGACTACTCCCAATATCCTTACAATTATAAGCAACTTACCGCGAGCAACCATTATTTGTCTATTCCCATTGGCAAACCTCCACAATTTGACGGAAATGATTATTCTATGTGGAAGCATAATATGAAGATGCACCTCATTTCCTTAAACCCTAGCTTGTGGCAAATTGTGATGACAGGTGTTCATCTTTAGAAAAATGAGGAAGACATCACTCCGGAGCAAGCCGTTCTTCTACATCTCAATGCTCAAGCCGTTGGAGTGATTACCTCCTCATTGACTCGTGTGGAGTTCAACCGCATTGAAGGGTTGGAGGTTGCCAAGGAGATTTGGGACACTCTCAAGACGGTGCACGAAGGCAACCACGTCATTAGGGAGGCAAAGATCGAGATGATCGAAGGAGAACTTGGGAGATTCACCATAATGGAGGGTGAGTCTCCCCAAGATATGTATGACCGCCTCAAGACTCTCATCAACAAGAGTCGGTCATATAGAAGCACCCGGTGGACCAACCATGAGGTGGTAAAGAGGATTATTCGAGCATTCATGCCTCAAAACGTCACTCTTTGCTCACTAATTCGTGAAAGTTCGGGCTTCCACAAGATGACTCCCGAAGAAGTGCTAGGGAGAATCGTCAGCCATTAGATGATGGAGCAAGAAGCGATGTTCTACAATGATCTACAAAAGCTTTCCTCCTCCAAGAAAAGGGATGTTGCATTCAAAGCAACGTCCTCAAGATCACAAGAAAAGGAAGAGAGTGATGAAGAGAGTCCCAACACCGATGAGGAAGAAGCTCTCTTCATCAACAACTTTAAGAGGATGTTTAGAAGGAGGAGGGGGAGCTACCAAAATGAAAGGAGAAGCAAAGACAAGCCCAAGACAAGATCAAAAAGGGCTTGCTACAATTGCAGAGAATATGGCCACTTCATTGTGGATTGTCCACATGAAGAAAACAAGAAGAAGAAGGAGGGCAAGTCCAAAGAGAAGATGTACTTCAAGAAGAAGAAGCAATCCGGACATGCCCACCTTGGCAAGAAGTGGGATTCAAATGAGTAATCCTCCTCAGATGAAGATGAGAAGGCAGCAACTATTACTATGAAGAAGACAACAATGGACAACAAGGGGGCCCGGAGAGCAAGAAGCTTCTAGGTTCCAGTCCCAAGAGGATGTTCAGGTCCCCCTAGGGGGCCCCGGGGAGCAAGAATCATCTGGGTTCCAACCCCCAGAAGATGTCCGAGTCGCTCTAGGGGGCTTCGGAGAGCAAGAAGCGTATGGGTCCCAGCCCCCAAAGGATGTCCTGGTCCCCTTATGGGGCCCTGGAGATCAAGGAACCTTTGGGTCCCAGCCCCCAAAGGATGCACCAAGCCTGGGGGATGTAACACCCTCATTTTCATGCATCATGCCCTACATACACTCATATACATGTTTAACATTAACCCACAACAAGAGGAACGAGTTTAAAATTAATTTGGAGCAAAACCGAATGCGGACTCGTCCGATTTTGCTGAGGACTAGTCCGATTTCTCTCTGACTAAAAACGGACTTGTCCGTTTTTGCTGCGTATTAGTCCGATTTTGGCCTGTGGAAACTTTCGGACTTGTCCAATTTTGTGCGGACTAGTCCGATATTCCATGAATCCTTGAAAATTTGCTAAGTCCCTGGACTTTTCTAGACTAGTCCGATGTTCCAGCGGACTTGTCCGTTTTCCTCTCTGTTTAAAGTCGGACTTGTCTGATGTTTGGCCAGACTTGTCCGATTTTCTCTTTGTACGACTTCGGACTAGTCCGGTCCTTTCCGGACTTGTCCGATATTTCACGACTCCGAATTGATCTTTTGTTTTACGACTTGTTCCTTGGGTTTCATGTTAAGTGGGCCTAGGGGCGTCGTGCCTAACTCTTTTATAGCCCATGTGGGACTCTAAACCGGCCTCTACTCATCCCAAAACTCGAAATCCATCTAACCCTAGCCCCCACCTCTATATAAACAGCCCCACCCCTTGGATTAACATCTATTTGCCACTTTTCCACCCATCGAAACCCTAGTTCGTGGGGAGCCACCATCAAGGAGGGAGGAAAAGATCCCAATCAAGAAGAAGAAGAGGAGGAAATGAAAGAGGATCAAGATCTCCACCAAGTTTCATTCTTCACCACCAATTCATCCCCAAGTTCATCACCAACCCTAGATCATCAGGATCCAAGTGTTACCTCCAAGTTTCTTGATTCATTGGAGTTATAAACACCTGGTATACCTTCTATTCTCTTTTCCTTACGAGAATTCAACCCCTAATCTCTGAATTCACGTCGATCTAGAAAACCCTAATCTGCTGATCTCACGGAGTGCGGACTTGTCCGGTCCCTAGCGGACTAGTCCGATCTTTCTGGTTAAATTGTGTTGAAATAATTCTAAAATCCAATATAATCGAATTCAGACCTGTATAAACTTGTTAAAAGCTACTAGAACTAGTTAGTAATCATTAAAAGCAATCAATTAACAAGTTCTACCTTGCATTTGCATCAATCATGCATGTCATGTCATATTGAGTAATATTTGTGCACTCTTTGATTGTGTTTGTTGTCTTGTATGTTTATTGTGTGGATTAGATGGATTTGCGCTAGAGAGTGCCGTGGAGGATCTACAGCACAAAGAGTTTGAAGGCTTTGACCCTAATCAACAGCAAGAGCAAGGCAAGTGTCCTTGAAGCATATTGATCCTGTTTTTTTTTAAATAAATGTTTGGTTTGCAAAATTGCATGCTTGTGTCAATTTGATGGGAATCCTATGATACGAAGTTTACTAGCTTTGTTTAACCACCCTTTTCACCTGGAATATATGGTAGAGAGTCGGGAAGGGCTTTTTACATTTTGCTTCGCTTAATCAACTGGGATGGGAACAACTATACCACTCAATTTAAATATGCATGGATGAGATTATGGTGAACATGAACTGGTTAAATATGATATGGTAATGGGTGATCTAAGCAAGCCTGGTATGTGGATGGGTTGGATGTTATGGTGGTTTGCTTGCTTTAGATCTAAGGACCGGTTCATGCGAGAATAAGCCAGGACTAAAGTGCCACCACGAGGCCAAGTATGGGTGCGGCGTAGCTGATTAATTAGGGCTTTGCTAGTGCTGTTTGGACCATTGTGGATGCTCGGGGAAGGGGTAGTCGGATTGGGTTTGTTGATGATTGGTGGGACTACCCTGGGATCCAAATGGCTCAAGAGGGGGCCCTTGGTTGAAGATGTGCTCTGAGGGAGACATCGCCACCGGTGAAACCTCAGTGGGGTCTAAATAGGCTAGTAATCCCTTTGTAAAGGCTATTTTGTGATCTTTTGGCCATACACGAAAGGAAGTATAATTGGCGTGAGGGAGGTTCTTTAGTCGCCGACGGGTGATAAAATCACAAACACGTGGGTAAAGTGGTACAAACTCTGCAGAGTTAAATAAAACTATCATGATAGCCGTGCTCCCGGTTATGAGCACCTGTACAACTTCCATGATTAGAGGGAAATTGGAATTTGAGATGGTTATGGTTTGGTAATGGTTATGGATGGTTATGGATTTATTTTTGGTATTGAATATGGTTATTAGCAAATGGTGAAATCTGGAATTATTGATGAGGATGGTGAATTGTGGACTGGTATTATGGTATTACTTATGCTTATGATGGGTTTATTTCACATAAATGTAATGTGTTGCTTTTAAACGTTTTTATGTACTTTTCAGCACTTTGCCATTATTATTGTCGCATTTGAATCAGCCACATGTCATACTTTCCACACTTGCTGAGTATGACATGTACTCACTCTTGCAATCCCCCCCCCAATAGTTGCAGGTTAGGATTAGGAGTTTAATGGCGATAATGCGGAGTTCTAGGCCGTGTCTACCGTCAGCTTTGCCTGTGGTGTTATTGGAGCTGCGCTATACCCTATTGCTGATGTTGTCTAGCTGTTTAGTTTGCTTAATTAATTTATTTCCACTGCATTAGTTGAACTTGTCATAAATATTCATTAGAGCTTGTATTCGAGGATAATCTAGTTTGTGTAATAAAATTTGGTTAATTAATCTTGTTCTGTGGTAATTTTCTGTATACTCTTTTGTGATTGCACTCGTGTATGTGTGATGAACATCCTGGGCACACATATGCGTTGGCTTGGTTCATTTTTCGGAACCGGGAGTCACAGATTGGTATCAGAGCCACAGGTTGACCGTAGGACGCAGCCTAGATAGAATGGACACTTTAGAGCACATAGGAGCACTCAGGAATCGATGTGTTTTTGCTTGGAGTGTTGTTTGCTATATATATTGTTTGCTTGTGTGCTTAATAGACGATTTTGGGGTGCTTCAGCATTGCCATGTCCACCTAGGCTAGTGTAGCTAGTTGGTTAGCTTTATATCCCTTGATGCATATAGTTGGGGACGTTTTCTAATTCTTACCTATTGCTTTTCTTCATATGGTGAGGACTCGCAACCAGAGGGATGGCAATGATGAGGACGAGAACAATGGATCACCTCAGAACAACGTTGGACAAGGATCTACTCAGGGAGCTATCAACATTGATCAGCTTTTGGCTATGCAAAACCAGCTCATGCAGACCATGATAAAAACTATGGGACAGCTACAGGCTAGCAATATCAACAATCAGCCCCACATGCCTCCACCGCCACCCCCGCCTCCTCATAACCGGTTGGGAGAGTTTATGAGGACTAGGCCGCCAACCTTTGCTCAAGCTGCCGACCCTATGGATGCGGATGATTGGCTCAAGTCCGTTGAGAAGAAGTTAGCTATTGTCCAATGCAGTGACCGGGAGAAGGTCTTGTTTGCTTCTCATCAACTCGTTGGAGCAGCTGCGGATTGGTGGAATGCTTATTGCAATGCTCATAAGAACCAAGAGAGAATTACCTAGACGGAATTCAAGGATAATTTCCGTTCTCATTTTGTGCCTGAGGGTGTTATGATCTTGAAGAGGCAAGAATTTGAGAATTTAAGGCAAGGAAGATCAAGCGTGAGTGAATATCTCAACAAGTTCACTCAACTCTCAAGGTATGCGCCTGAGGATGTTAGTCGGGACAGCCGGAAGCAATACTTGTTCATGAGAGGCCTCAACAATGAAATTCAAGTGCAATTACTCAATTGTGACTACGCAAATTTCCAGAAGTTTGTGGACAAAACAATTGTGGTTGAGAACAAGATCCGTGATATGGAGCAAGAAATCAAGAGGAAGGCGCCATATCAAGGACAACAACAAGGAAGTAATGCGCGCCCTCGCTTTGCGCCATCCAATGCGCCTCATTTCAGCTCCTCTATTCCTGCTCAGCGCCCTGGTTATGCACCACGCCCAACTCAGTTTGTGCAGTAGCGCCCTGTCATGCAAGCACTTAGGCCTCCAATGCCTTATGCACCTCGTGCTAATTTCCTGGTGCAAATGTTCAAAACCAAGCTCGTCCCAATAATTTCAGTGGAGTTAAGAAGTGCTATACTTGTGGAGAAGCTGGACACTTTGCGCATCAATGTCCTAAGTCAGGCCTTGGTCAAGGAAGCAATGCACCGAGGCAAAACCCAAGACCCGATGGAGGACAACCACAAGGGAACCGCGGACATTAGAATTTTGCTCGTGGCAACGTGAACCATGTCTCTACGGAGGATGCTCAACAAGCGGATGACGTGGTCATTGGTATGTTTCTCGCCAACTCCAACCCTGCGACTATGTTATTTGATTCTGGAGCATCGCATTCATTCATTGCATCAAAGTATGTTGCTAAGTATAGTTTTCCTATCTCTCATATGAAGTTTACTCTATTGGTTAAGTCTCCTAGAGGAGAGATGAGGACAAATATAGTATGTCCAAAAGTAAGCTTTAGAATAAGGGGGGTAGACTTCTCCGCCAACCTCATTGTTTTGGATTCTCAAGGGTTGGACATTATACTTGGTATGGACTGGTTGAGGAAGCACAATGGAGTTATTGAGTGTGCCACGAATACAGTGAAGTTGACCAACGAAGAAGGGATCACCATAGAATTTGAAGCATCTCAAACCGCACCGAAGCAATTGGAGTTGAATCATATGGATGGTGCCGCAATTGAGGAGATTCCGGTGGTGTGTGAATTTTTGGATGTTTTTCCAGACGAGTTGTCAGGTATGCCACCCGATCGAGACATTGAGTTTGTTATTGATTTAATACCTGGAACTGCACCTATAGCTAAGAGGCCGTATAGGATGCCTCCTATGGAATTAGCGGAGCTCAAGAAGCAAATTCAAGAGCAAATGGAGAAGGGTTTTATTCGCCCTAGCTCTTCACCTTGGGGAGCGCCCGTTCTATTTGTGGACAAGAAGGATGGATCCCAAAGGATGTGTGTGGATTACCGAGCTCTCAACGAGGTAACAATCAAGAACAAGTACACCTTGCCACGCATAGAAGACTTATTTGATCAGATGAAGGGTGCTTGTGTCTTCTCTAAGATTGATTTGAGGTCGGGATACTTTCAAATGAAGATTAGACCATCGGACATACCCAAGACAGCTTTTAGGACACGGTATGGATCTTATGAGTACACCATGATGTCCTTTGGATTGACAAATGCACCTGCGTACTTTATGTACCTCATGAATAAGGTCTTCATGGATTACTTGGATAGATTCGTTGTGGTGTTTATTGATGACATTATGATCTACTCGAAGGATGAGAAAGAGCATGAGGAACACTTGAGGCTTACGTTGCAGAAATTGAGGGAGCATCGATTGTATGCCAAGTTCAACAAGTGTCAGTTTTGGTTGAGAGAGGTGTCGTTTTTGGGTCATATCATCTCAGGAGGAGGAGTATCGGTTGACCCCGGAAAAAAGAGAGGCGTGTTGAAGTGGGAACCGCCGCAAAACGTCAAGGAAATAAGAAGTTTTCTTGGGATGGCCGGATATTACCGTCGGTTTATCAAGGACTTCTCCAAGATAGCTAAGCCTATGACGGAGTTGCTAATGAAGGGAAAGGCTTTCCAATAGACTCAAGCTTGTCAAAATAGTTTTGAGGAGTTGAAGAAGAGGTTAACAACAGCTCCAGTTTTAGTATTGCCAGATGTAAGCAAGAGTTTTGATATTTATTGCGACGCATCAAGACAAGGGCTTGGATGTGTATTGATGCAAGAAGGTCAAGTGGTCGCCTATGCATCAAGACAATTGAAGAAACATGAGCAGAATTACCCCACGCATGATTTAGAACTTGCAGCCGTGGTACATGCATTGAAGATCTAGAGGCACTATATTCTTGGACATAGATGTGAAATTTATACGGATCATAAGAGTTTGAAGTATATTTCCACACAAATGGATCTGAACTTGAGGCAACGAAGATGGTTGGAGCTCATCAAAGATTATGATTTGGGGATCAACTATCATCCGGGAAAGGCCAATGTAGTGGCCGATGCTTTGAGTAGAAAGGGAGTAAGTCACCAACTCACAGTTCGAGAGTTACCATTCGAATTATGTAAGGAGTTTGAAAGGTTGAACCTCGGATTTGTAAATGAGATGGAGATGATGGAGTTAAATCCAACCTTGGAGCAAGAAATTCGAGAAGCACAAACCGCAGATTAGGAGATCAAGGAAATCAAGGAAAGGATCGAGGAAGGGAGATAATTCAGATTTGATGAAGACGAACATGGTACCTTATGGCTTGGAAAGAGGATCGTTGTGCCTAATATAAAGCATATTCGAGAGACAATATTAAAGGAGGCACATGACTCACCTTACTCAATTCACTCTGGTTGTACAAAGATGTACAAAGACTTGAAGGCTTGCTATTGGTGGGGTAGCATGAAAAAGGACATAGCTGAATATGTGGCATTGTGTGATGTGTGTCAACGAGTCATGGCGGAACATCAAAGGTCAGCTGGATTATTGCAACCATTATAGATCCCGAAATGGAAGTGGGAGGAAATCAGTATGGACTTCATAGTTGGGTTACCACGTACTCGGTCCGGGTATGACTCAATTTGGGTAATTGTGGATCGCTTAACCAAGTCGGCTCATTTTGTCCCTGTGAAGACCAAATATACAGCTGCACGATTGGCCAAAATATACATGGAGCATATTGTGTGTCGACATGGAGTCCCTAAGAAGATAGTCTCGGATAGAGGTTCTCAATTTACCTCCAGATTTTGGCAAAAATTGCATGAAGCTTTGGGAACGAGGTTGAATTTTAGTTCATCATATCATCCTCAAACGGATGGACAAACCGAGAAGACCAATCAGATTTTGGAGGACATGTTAAGAGCTTGTGCTTTGAAGCATGGGAAGAGTTGGGACAAAAGCTTGCCATACGCAGAATTTTCATACAACAATAGTTACCAAGCAAGCCTGAAAATGTCACCGTATCAAGCGCTTTATGGAAGGAATTGTAGGATACCTTTATTCTGGAATGAGGTAGGAGAAACTCAAGTATTTGGTCCGGATGTGTTGCAAGAAGCCGAAAAGCAAGTCCAAATAATTCATGAAAACTTGAGGGTTGCCCAATCAAGGAAAAAAGGCTATGCGGACAATAGGAGAAGGAAATTAGTCTTTGAAATAGGAGATTTTGTTTACCTCAAGGTGTCACCAATGAGAGGTCATAAGAGGTTTAACATAAGGGGCAAGCTCGCACCTCGCTATATTGGACCATTCAAGATTTTAGACAAAAGAGGAGAAGTAGCATATAAGTTGGAGATGCCAGCTCATCTTTCAGACGTACATGATGTCTTTCATGTTTCCCAGCTCAAGAAGTGCTTGAGAGTACCAGAAGAACAATTGCCAATGGAAGGATTGGAGTTAGAGGAAGATTTGACGTATGCCGAACAACCGGTTAAGATCTTGGAAACCAAGAAGAGAGTCACAAAGAACAAGGTGATTCGATGGTGTAAAGTTCAATGGAAGCACCATACCGGAAAAGAAGCAACTTGGGAGCTAGAAGATGATCTCAAGAAAGAATTTCCCTATCTTTTCTCTTCCGCGTCGAATCTCGAGGGCGAGATTCATTTTAAGGGGGGTAGGTTTGTAACACCCTCATTTTCATGCATCATGCCCTACATACACTCATATACATGTTTAACATTAACCCACAACAAGAGGAACGAGTTTCAAATTGATTTGGAGCAAAACCGCACCTAAAACGCAGGAAAGTGTGGACTAGTCCGATTTTGCTGAGGACTAGTCCGATTTCTCTCTGACTAAAAACGGACTTGTCCGTTTTTGCTGCGGATTAGTCCGATTTTGGCCCCTGGAAACTTTCGAACTTGTCCGATTTTGTGCGGACTAGTCCGATATTCCATGAATCCTTGAAAATTTGCTAAGTCCCTAGACTTTTCCGGACTAGTCCGGTGTTCCAGCGGACTTGTATGTTTTCTCTCTGTTTAAAGTCGGACTTGTCCGATGTTTGGCCAGACTTGTCCGGTTTTCTCTCTGGACGACTTCGGACTAGTCCGGTCCTTTCCGGACTTGTCCGATATTTCGTGACTCCAAGTTGATCTTTTGTTTTATGACTTGTTCCTTGGGTTTCATGTTAAGTGGGCCTAGGGGCATCGTGCCTAACTCTTTTAGAGCCCATGTGGGACTCTAAACCGACCTCTACTCATTCCAAAACTCGAAATCCATCTAACCCTAGCCCCCACCTCTATATAAACAGCCCCACCACTTGGATTAACATCTATTTGCCACTTTTCCACCCATCCAAACCCTAGTTCATGGGGAGCCACCATCAAGGAGGGAGGAGAAGATCCCAAGCAAGAAGAAGAAGAAGAGGAGGAAACGAAAATGGATCAAGATCTCCACCAAGTTTCGTACTTCACCACCAATTCATCCCCAAGTTCATCACCAACCCTAGATCATCAAGATCCAAGTGTTACCTCCAAGTTTCTTGATTCATTGGAGTTCTAAACACCTGGTATACCTTATATTCTCTTTTCCTTACGAGAATTCAACCCCTAATCTCCGAATTCACGTCGATCTAGAAAACCCTAATCTGCTGATCTCGCGGAGTGCGGACTTGTCCGGTCCCTAGCGGACTAGTCCGATCTTTCTGGTTAAATTGTGTTGAATTAATTCTAAAATTCGATCTAATCGAATCCAAACCTGTATAAACTTGTTAAAAGCTATTAGAACTAGTTAGTGATCATTAAAAGCAATCAATTAACAAGTTCTACTTTGTATTTGCATCAATCATGCATGTCATGTCATATTGAGTAATATTTGTGCACTCTTTGATTGTGTTTCTTGTCTTGTATGTTTATTGTGTGGATTAGATGGATTTGTGCTAGAGAGTGCCGCGGAGGATCTACAACACCAAGAGTTTGAAGGCTTTGACCCTAATCAACAGCAAGAGCAAGGCAAGTGTCCTTGAAGCATATTGATCCTGTTTTTTTTTAATAAATGTTTGGTTTGCAAAATTGCATGCTTGTGTCAATTTGATGGGAATCCTATGATAGGAAGTTTACTAGCTTTGTTTAACCACCCTTGTCACCTGGAATATATGGTAGAGAGTCGGGAAGGGCTTTTTACATTTTGCTTCGCTTAATCAACTGGGATGGGAACAACTATACCACTCAATTTAATTATGCATGGATGATATTATGGTGAACATGAACTGGTTAAATATGATATGGTAATGGGTGATCTAAGCAAGCCTGGTATGTGGATGGGTTGGATGTTATGGTTGTTTGCTTGCTTTAGATCTAAGGACCGGTTCATGCGAGAATAAGCCAGGACTACAGTGCCACCACGAGGCCAAGTATGGGTGCGACGTAGCTGATTAATTAGGACTTTGCTAGTGCTGTTTGGACCATTGTGGATGCTCGGGGAAGGGGTAGTCGGATTGGGTTTGTTGATGATTGGTGGGACTACCCTGGGATCCGAATGGCTCAAGAGGGGGTCCTTGGTTGAAGATGTGCTCTAAGGGAGACATCGTCACCGGTGAAACCTCAGTGGGGTCTAAATAGGCTAGTAATCCCTTTGTAAAGGCTATTTTGTTATCTCTTGGCCATACACCAAAGAAAGTGTAATTGGCGTGAGGGAGGTTCTTTAGTCGCCGACGGGTGATGAAATCACAAACACGTGGGTAAAGTGGTACAAACTCTGCAGAGTTAAATAAAACTATCATGATAGCCGTGCTCCCGGTTATGAGCACCTGGACAACTTCCATGATTAGAGGGAAATTGGAATTTTGGATGGTTATGGTTTGGTAATGGTTATGGATGGTTATGGATTTATTTCTGGTATTGAATATGGTTATTGGCAAATGGTGAAATCTGGAATTATTGATGAGGATGGTGAATTGTGGACTGGTATTATGGTATTACTTATGTTTATGATGGGTTTATTTCACATACATGTAATGTGTTGCTTTCAAATGTTTTTATGTACTTTTCAGCACTTTGCCATTATTATTGTCGTCATTTGAATCAGCCACATGTCATACTTTCCACACTTGCTGAGTACGACATGTACTCACTCTTGCAATCCCCCCCAACAGTTGCAGGTTTTAATGGCGATAATGCGGAGTTCTAGGCCGTGTCTACCGTCAGCTTTGCCTGTGGTGTTATTGGAGCTGCGCTATACCCTATTGCTTATGTTGCCTAGCTGTTTAGTTTGCTTAATTAGTTTATTTCCGCTGCATTAGTTGAACTTGTCATATATATTCATTAGAGCTTGTATTCGAGGATAATCTGGTTTGTGGAATAAAATTTAGTTAATTAATCTTGTTCTGTGGTAATTTTCTTTATACTCTTTTGTGATTGCACTCGTGTATGTGTGATGAACATCCTGGGCACACATATGCATTAGCTTGGTTCATTTTTCGGAACCGGGCGTCACAGGGGACATGGAGTCTTCGGGCACGGAGCAGATGGAAGAGGATGCGTTGCTTTCTCCAATGAGACCCAGACCATCCAACGCCCGATCTACTTCATTAGCGAAGTTCTACATGAAGCAAAAACAAGGTACCTTGAAGTGCACAATCTGCTCTATGTGGTACTAATTGCATCGAGGAAGCTCCGCCATTATTTTCACGCACACAGAGTTTCAGTGGTGACTTTGTTCCCACTGGGGGCGGTGTTGTGCAGCCCCAACGCAACAGGCAATATCACCAAATGGGCGGCTGAAATGGCCGAGTTCGAGCTCGACTTCATACCGCGGCATGCAATCAACAGCCAAGCTCTGGCAGACTTCGTTGTTAGTGGACTCCTTGACCAAGCAACCCAGGGGGCCGAGAAATCAGCGAGCCGGAGCCCAGAGCACCGATGCTTACCAGACCTCACCGGAAACTCTTTCTTTGATGGATCCTCGCGGAAGCAAGGGGATGGAGCACCGATGCTTACCATACCTCACTGGACACTGCTCACCTCTCCAACAGGGGAGTAGTCCAAGTATGCGGTGTGCCTCGACTTCAAGGCAACCAACAACATGGCGGAGTACGAAGCCCTCATCTTCGGACTCACAGCGGCGCAGGGTCTTCGTTTCCAGCAGATGTTGGTCAAGGGAGACTCTCAGCTGATCATCAAGTAGGTCCGGGGAGAGTGCTGTTGCAATGACCCCCAGCTCACGCCGTACCTACTGCACATCAAGAAGCTGGAAGCTAGTTTTGAGGCCTTGGACCTCTGTCGTGTGCCACGCTCCTACAACTCCATCACCGATGCCTTGTCAACCATGGCGTCCATGGGAGCCCTGGTGCCTGAAGGGGTCTTCTGCAGGAGGTTGGTGCGGCTAACTGCTAGGCCTGCGGGGCCTAACGAAGAAGGCGAGCCCAGCATCACAGAGCTGGCGATCACGGCAGCCCTGTAACCATGGGGCCTGCTGAGGTTCTTGTGCATCGCCGGGGACCCCAGATTACCCGACGTCCAAGATCCAGAAGCTCTGGAGAGTCCCGATGCATGGATCATGGAGATCCGGGACTATATGAAGGACAACATCCTCCCGGAGGATACAATATCTACTGAGAGGACCATGAGGATGGCAAAGCGCTACATGCTTGTAGAAGGTTACCTCTGCCGGTGTGGCGCCAACAGCGTGCTTCTATGGTGCATAACTCAGGAAGAAGGCTGCGACTTGCTCGTAGAGATCCACGAAGGAGAGTGCGAGAATCATGCAGCTTCCCACATGCTGGCTGGCAAAGCCTTCTGGCATGGCTTCTACTGGCCAACAGCACTACAAGACGCCGTCAAGCTGGTCAAGAGATGCAAGGCGTGCCAGTTCCACGCCAAGCAAATTCACACTCCGGTGCAGACATTGCAGATGATCCTTCCCTCTTGGCCTTTCGCGGTCTGGGGCTGGATATTCTGGTACCCTTCCCCAAGGCAGTCAGAGGGTACCAGTTCCTCTACGTCGCTGTAGACAAGTGCACCAAGTGCCCAGAGGCAGCCCCAGTGATCAACATCAACAAGGAGTCCGCGGTCAAGTTTATCAAGTCGATTGTCAGCAGGTTTGGGGTCCCGAACAGGATCATCACCAACAATGGGACCCAGCTCACTAGTGTAGCTTTCCAAGACTACTGTGAAGACCTCAGTGTCCAAGTTTGTTATGCATTCGTGGATCATTTAATGAGCAACAGTCAAGTCGAAAGGGCCAACGCTGAGATCCTCAGGGGCCTCAAGACACGCATGTATAACAACTTGGATAAGCATGGTGCCAAGTGGGTCGACGAACTCCCCTGCGCACTATGGGCAAGCCAGACATCACCCAATCGCGCCTCTGGAGAAACACCTTTCTTCCTGGTGTATGGGGCCGAAGCCGTCCTCCGCCCAGAGATAACAGTGGGCTCACTACAAGTCCGAGCGTTCGATGAAGCCTCACAGGACCAGCTCCGACGAGAAGATGTTGACCTCGTTGACGAAGCAAGGTGGCATGCCACCTTCCGAAACGCATGCTATTGACAGGCGCTCAAGCGCTACCAGGAGCGGTTCGTGCGGAGTAGAGAGCTCCATATAGGTGACCTGGTGCTGCGGCATATACTTTCTCGAGAAGGGTCGCACAAACTCTCCCCTAGCTGGGAGGGCCCCTTCCGAGTGACATAAGTATCCCACCCCGGGTATCTCCGCCTGGCCACAAAAAAAGGAGAGCCCCTCCCCAACCCTTGGAACATAGAGCACCTCTGTAAGTTCTATAACTAAGCACATAGTAGGACAGTGTAAGGTGTCATGGTGCCAAAGAACGACACTTAGGACAACCAAGCTCTAGGGGGGACAGGTCCAGAGTATTCAGCCGTTTAGCTTGGTCCTGTACCCTAAGCATGAACACACTACCTCCCTTGCCAACCAGAGTGGTTTGTTGCCTTATTGTAAAGCCAGTCTCCTCCTATGAATGCCAATTTGAAAAAATCACTGTCTTACCATGTGTTTTCTCTTATGTTCACTTAATTACCAGTTAATTTTGTTTCGATCAGTCTAGTCTCGTTCTGTCGTATATTATCTTCATATACCTGGTGAAAATTTTTCTATATCACCCCTAGTAGAGTTATGTAACCATGCTAAAGGCGGACTTATTTGAGGTACCTGCATGGTGTTCTGGAACATCGCGACTTCCCTCTTACTTGGCATCCTGTGGTGCTAAATGACCCCCCACAAAAAGGCCTATGCCGAGCTGGAGGTCCAGAGCGCATAGTCTGCTTAGCCTGTCCTGTACCCTAAGCATGTGTGCTTTGCCTCCTAGTGCTACGGCTAAGTACTGAGGGCCAGAACGCTCACACCCCGAATAAGGTGGGAGCCAGATCCTGGGTGCTAATGCACTGAATTACCCAAACCCCGCATAACAACCCAGGACTGTAAGACATGGCAAAGCTAAAAGAATAGGAAAAGATCACTGACGAGCAAAAAATAGGCACCCCTGTTACGTGTGCAGGACATACAGAGCATCCAGCTCTGGCACCTCCCATGGAGCTTGATGTCGACGTCTCTACAATGATGGTGGGTGACGCTAGAGCAGCCAGCTCTGACACCTCCCAAGGGACCTGCCTTCAATGCATCTACAACGATGGTGGGCGACGTCAGAGCATCCAGCTCTGGCATCATGCAGGGGGGCCTGTCATCGATGTCCCTGCATGTTGACGACAACAACAAGCGTGGATAAGTTAGTAAAGTCCCCTACCCGCTCTTGTTGCTAAAAGGGTTCTCTTGTGGTATCCTGTAAACCAGGGGCCTTTGATCGACGCATCTACGATGATGGCGGGTGACACTGGAGCATCTAGCTCTGGCACCCCCCAAGGGGGCCTGCCGTTGATGTCTCTACGACGATGGTGGGCGACGCCAGAGCAGCCAGCTCTGGCACCTCCCAAGGGGCCTACCATCAACGTCTATACGACGATGATGGACGACGCCGGAGCAGCCAGCTCCGGCACCACCCATGGGGTCTGCCGTCGATGTCCCAGCACGTCGGCGACATCAACAAGTGTGGATAAGTGATTAAACTCTCCTGCCCCGCTCTTCTTGCTAACAAGGTTCTCTTGTGATATCCTGTAAACCAGGGGCCTTTTGTCGATGCATCTACAATGATGGCGGGCGACATCGGAGCATCCAGCTTTGGCACCCCCTAGGAGGCCTGCCGTTGACATCTCTACGACGATGGTGGGCAACGCCAGAGCAACCAGCTCCAGCACCTCCCAAGGGGCCTGCCGTCGACATCTCTATGACGATGATGGACAAAGTAGGAGCAGCCAACTCTGGCACCTCCCAAGGGGCCTGCTGTCGATGTCCCAACACGTCGGCGACAACAACAAGCGTGGATAGGTGAGTAAACTCTCCTGCCCCACTCTTGTTGCTAACATGGTTCTCTTGTGATATCTTGTACAACGGGGCCTACCGTCGACGTCTCTATGTAGATGGTGAACAACACCGGGGCATCCAACCCCGGCACCTCCCAGGAGGCCTACCGTCGATGTCTCTATGAAGATGGTGGACGACGCCGGGGCATCCATCCCCAGCACCTCCCAGGGGGTCTGTCGTCGACGTCTCTACGAAGATGGTGGACGACATTGGGGCATGTAACCCTGGCACCTCCCAGGGGGCCTGCCATCGACGCATCTACATCAATGATGGGTGACATCAGCGTGTCCACCTCCAGCATCACCCATGGGGCTTGCCGTCAACGTCAACACTTAGCCACACCAAGGCCAACCACTCATGCACCCCCACTTCACTGGGGGACCAGTCGGAGACATCCTGTGCTCAAGTGGTAGGCGTACCCGACAACCTGGCCACGCCTACCAGGAGGCCTCTAAGGGAGTTCCATAGGTAGGACGTCAACTAGCGACAAATTGATCGTGTCAACTGTGCAAGTGTTGGTTCCTCCAAAGCTAATGACATCATCAAAAATATCTTCAAGACCTTACACAGAGAAGGAATTGGGCCAACAATTTGAGAAGCACTGTTGATGACTCCTAAGATATACTAACAAATCATCCCCGCCAACGGCGCCAGAAATGCTTGTTGGTATTTCTTATGCACCATTAACTAAACATCTCCAACTGATGTGTCAGAAATGCTTGTTATTGGTTCTATTGGATTACAGAGTGAATTCCGCAAGCGCACGGAGGTATCATTGTAGCATTTCCCCTTAAGAGTATTCCCAAGGGTGTCATTTATTTGATCCCAAAGGAAGGCAGGGAAGAGATATAACAATCATCAAGTGGAAAGGGTAGAAAGGTCTAGGTAAGAATCTAGTAAGGATGGATAAAATAATAGTGGAGATAGTGTGACACACACAAAAGCTTTCAAGTCTAATGGGGGTAAGAGGATCCTAGAGGTTAGTTAAGGTTGAGAGTTATGGAGGTACTCCTACTATGATCTATTGTACATATACATAGTCTAAACTAATTATTCATAAGCTAGATCAATAGTGAATACTTATGCTATGTGGTTCAACACATCGGCCATGGGCTTACCCCTAGCAATACTAGGGTGACTCCCGCCAAGAGCCTGTGGCATAGCCGAACATGGAGGATTACAAAGGACAGATAGGGTTGTCACCACCTACTGCCTACCTCTTCAATTTGTGGGTCTATGAGACATCCAATGCTACTTAGCTATCCTAGCACCATGCTAGCATATTAAGTAATTACCTTAAGAGCCTAGGCACAATCCATCCTAAGGCAATGAATTAAATCATCATTGAACCAATGTTGATACACACATAATTATCCATACTAACCTAGTTATGTTATAATTAACTAGACTATAGTGGGGGTATATAGGTTCTATGATAATGAGATATATTCATGATGAAACAGTCATAGAAGTTATACCTTCCACATACATGGACTCCACAATCAAACAAGAAACGCTTTGCCCAAGTATATGTATAAGTAGAGACTAAAGATACTATCTTTATTATGCATAAAGTCACAAGTACAAGAAAGAATACATGAGCTATACCTTTCCCAATGTAGGATTGGGAGGAGAGAGACTCCTTACTCCTTTCCCAATTTGGACTAGGGACTAGAGACTCTCCTCTCTACAATCTAACTCCTCTAAGACTATGGATGATAGTGTTTACAATAGAGATGAAGCTCAAGTGGTGTGTGTTGAAGTGAGGGGCAGGGGGTCCTATTTATAATAGTGTTGAAGTTGGTTCCCGCCACCAAAAGCGCGCGAATCAGTCACCGTTGACTCCAGGAAGTCGGGAGGAGCCAACACGTGGAGGCTGGCCGAGTTTGGTGCAGAGACCAGGTCGGCCGACCCCCTGGTTCGGCCGACCTGGTCATTGCACCGTTTCTCGTGTGCTTTCTCTAGGTGGCTGTTAGGTGGGTCCCATTGATGTATATGGGTGATACACCGTTGGATCTCCTCGGATACTTTTGTTTGTGGGCCATTTGGTCTATGGGATGCCACATGTCGTCGCCTGATTGGCTGGGATGATATTTTATAGGATTGGTCCCTCTACATTTCCTCATTTCCTGCATAAAATGCTGCATACACATATTTCTCCAAGTCCAAGTGGAATTGGGTTAGATATAAAGGTGATGTGTGCAAGAAATGACAAATCCTTTACATAATCGAGTTAAGTTGACGAATGAAATTGGTATATAATAGCCGTCAACAAACTCCCCCAAGCTTATCCTTTGCTCGTCCCGAGCAAAGACTTTAGGTTGGTGATCAGGAGTTGCTACAATATCTTATTTTCAGAAGTATCTAATGCACAACAAGATACTCTACCTAGTATTGCAGAAATTGGCTATGATACCCTACCTTTCTTAAGTTATCATGGGGCTTATGCTTTCTCATATTCATGAGTAGTTGAAAGGTAGAATACAAAATGGAGAAAACATAGCCTAGAAATCAGGTTCCACTTAAATCTTAGAGAATTCAATTTAGATATTGAGTACCTCAATTTAATTCTCTCAGTCACTCCTTTGTGGATAGTGGAAATATTTCCTCACCAAAGCATTGTGCCTCTACAATTCCTACTCATTGAATATGGCTTGTATGTGGAGCTTGGTAAGGAAAGTAAGTAGGTATATTTGCATCACATATATTGCTAAGTCAAAAGAGTAAGCCTTAGGAGAATTCAAATCAAAACTTTTTGATCCAAGACTAGTGCATGTGTGATGGAGTGGAAGTGGATGTGGATACTTGAGATAAGTCCTTTCTGGTATTATCTCTCTTTCTTTTGCAGGGATGAAACATGGCTACTTTTCTTTTTTTTCATTTTCTTTTTGTAGCCATGTCTTCTACTCCCTTTCTTTGCAATGAATTTTGAAGAGAGTGCTAAACATGAATAACATGGAGTTTCTCTTTTTGTTGTGGTATGGTGGATATGATGGATGTTATGCTTACTTCTAGTGTAGAAGTATAGCATGTGCAAGTGAAGTCTTGAATTCAAAAAGAGTTGATTGATTTCTCACGTAGGTCTATACTAGTTTGACTAGGCTCAATGTGAAAGCAAATAGCATATGCATAAGGTTTTGTCTATGTATAAACATCATATGGATTTGGTAGATATTTCCAATCAATTGAGGGAAACTTAAATCTTTTTAGAATTTCTCCGGAAATCTAAGTTTTACTTTCAAACTAGGACTAGCAGCCCTATTACCAATTCTAATCTTGCAACAACCTAGAATTAGATTAAGCTTTTGCTACCCACAACTTCCAAATTAAGGTAAAAGTATTTCAAACCAATGAAAGCAATATTCAGAGAGTAGCAAGTTGTAAACTAGAGACTTAGGAAAATAAAACAGAGCAACTATTCATCATTTCATCTATGTGAATTCTAAATCATTCTTATCGCACATCTTTATTTGATGAAAGCAAATCTAACCTATTTTTTATCTGCAAGGTGGATGATGGATGGAGGGAAAATAAATATGCAACAAATGTGATACATGTTACCTCAAGTGGGGGTCCTCCCCCCAAGCTTGTTCTTCAACTACCTCCGTGATAAGGGTTGAACCCTTGATGACGAAAGTACACTGCAAGATCGGCTTGTTGTTGTTGTAGCGCCGTGTTGAAGTTGGTGAATTGAGCATACGTGTGTTCTTGCCAATCATGGGTACCTTGAACATGCTCTTGGAGTGTGATGTAGATGTCACCCGTTCTCACTTCAAGTTCTCCCATACGTCTAGTGAGGTCCGTCATTCCTTGGATATAGTCATGATGACTTCTAGCCGAAAAGGAACGACGTCCTCTCATGGATGTTGGGGGCAAGCCGCTAGAGCTTGAAGTGGATAAGGGTGGATCATTCGGCGCATAACCCGTTGGGTTCTCTTCCTCTTGTATTCATGGACCGGAGAGATTATCGGTGGCATGCCTGTAGCTGCAGCACTCGCACGATTCCTTGTTACCCTACCAGAGACATTACTTCTTCTTGCTTCCTCAAGGGGAAGAAGATTAATGGTTAGCCTCCGGCATTTGTACAAATGAAAATATGGGTTAGGTAACCGAATTTCATTGACAAAGCCGGGATAGAAAAATATCAAGGAGCCATCATGATCATGCTTAAGGGTATGTCCTTGCACTAAATAGTCTTCATCAATTGATTCTCTTCCAGTTTCAATATATTCAAATGAAGAGTATTTAATTGCTCCTACCCTATCAGCAATATGAGTAATCAATGAAGTGCATTCAATTGGTGCTGATTTTGAAATGTAATCTAACCATTGTGTCATCATGGCTTTGACTGGAGAAACTTTTATCTTTTTAGTCATGGCAAACAAAATTTTCAATTCATCATCTCGCACAACCCTAACCTCTCCCCTAGGGAACATAGTCATAGCCACCCATCTATGCATGAAGCGTAAGGTAGGGTTTTGGATGTGGCTATTCCTAGGAGCCCTACATGTGACCTTACTAGTTAGCTCATGCCAAAAATTTTGTTTGTTAAACTTAGGCAAATTGTCTAAATCTAGCAAACACCATTTATGGAAACCTAGGATGCTACCTAATTCTTTCCATTGGATGTTGTATTCTTTTTGAAATAATCTAAAAGCAATACCATCAAATCCTATTCTTAGCGTGCAAAGGAATTGGATAGTGAGAAGGCGTGAACCTTTCTCCTCTATGTGAGCAAAGTCATCAAATCCAATTGCATGCCAAATGGAATGAAATTCGGAGTCCATACCTATTTTGGAGATCAAATGTGGATTGTAAGCCTTGGTGTGGCGGAACTCACGATCTTGGAGAAGCCTGTGTTCTTGATCTTAAACTTCGCTTCGTATGTTGAGGTCGTTGCCATGAAGAAGTTAGTGTGTGTTGCTTCTCTCTTCCATGGGAGTGTCCTCACACACACTTCTCCTCCTTGGGCTTGTACCCATGGAAGAGAGGCATGCACTAGAACCTTCACCATGGCTTGAGCTTGCAGCCTCCGTCCTCTTTCCAAACAACCTCTTCATGTCTTTTTGAGTTCAACAAGCAAGAATAAAACAAGGCGAGAAAAATCCGAAAAGAAGCGATGTTTGGAAAACAAAACTCTCGACGAATTTTCTCCTCTTGAAGGCTTGAGTGTAAAATGCAAATGCAAACAAAAGAAAATCTTTTTGGGGATGGATTTGAGCAAGAGTGTTGCAATGAAGAGCAAGAAAAACAAGGTAAGCTAGAGAGTGACTTGGGGAGGTGTAAAATGATGTGGTGTGTGAAGAGAGGTGCTCCTCACGGCCACAATTTATAGGGTGCACCCTCCAAAGGTCACTTGGGGTTCAAAATATAGCCATCGGAGGAAGGGGAGCCAATTTGGCTCCACTCCCTATTCGACTGACCAGGGGGTTCGACCGACCTGACAGGTGGCCCCCCTGGTTTCCCTTTTGGCAAGTGGCTCCCCAACGGCTATAAAGTTAGCACATTGGTGAAATGCCACATGTGCAACTCAAAAAAAATTGTTTTTCAAATAAAAACCTATTTCAAATCCAATAAAATTCTTCTTTTGAAAAGAAAGAAAGAAAAATGATAGTTGAGAATATAAGATTCTCAACTTGCTAGGAAAAATCAAATATGCAATGGGAAAAATCCAAATGGGGTGGAAAAAGAAAGAAATAAAAATAAAGTGGGATAACTACCAATTTAACCTATTGGCGTAGGTCTCACCACCGTCCGATGGGATGGACATTCCTCCATCTTCATTTCACATCCGGGCCCGGAGGGATGGGCTCGGATGGCTTGTCTTGCTTCTTCCGCCATTCCTTGTTTGGCGGCTTGGTGGACTTGGACCTTCGAGAAGGTCCAGATAATTTCGTCGCCTTTGGATATCGGCGTGGTCGAAATGACGGATTCTCCTCGTATATTAATCTTCTCATGAATGCAACGAGTGAGTCCACCTTTGGAGGTGTGACTTCGACCTCTCTGATGTGTTTATCATTCGGCCCATACTTGATTCGAATCATGGAGCATTGCTCTAACTTTGGCCGAAAGTTAAACCTTCCCTCCTTGCCATTGATATGGAAGTGGATTTATTTAGCTCTCACATTTATGCGAGCTTTTGCAGTGCTGAGGAACGGGCACCCAAGAATGAGTGGTGTATCTTTCTCGGTGTCCATGTCTAGCACCACAAAATCCACGGGTATGAAGAAGTTTCGGATCTTCACCGGGACATCTTCAGCAATACCCGCAGGATAACGGACTGAAGAGTCAGCCAGTTGTAGTTGCATTGGTGTTGGAGTCAGTTCTGTGAAGTTCAGCTGGTCGAACACAACCTTGGGCATCACACTAACACTTGCTCCCAAATCACAAAGTGCCTTGTCAAAGTGGTGAGCCCCAATTGAGCATGAAATGGTAGGACATCCGGGGTCCTTCTGCTAGTTGCTCTCTCGTATGGAAATCATGTTGACATTTTCCGTCGGGGTTCTGGCTGGCCTGGCATCTTACCATTATCCATTGGAGGAATAGCAGTTGCCAGTTGAGCCAACTGAGTCTCAAGCATCTTGTTGAAGCTCAGTTGATTCCTGAAGGCTGAGGATAGTCCTTCCATCTTTGCATTGATGTTTTCCAGGGTCTTGTCATTAGCTGACAGTTTCTTGGATAGGGAATCATTGATCTTGAGCTGGCTAATGGAAAGTTCTCTCAAGTTGGACTAATTTCCAGGGTTGCCATTGTTGTTGTACCCTCCTTTAAAGAATGGGTGTTGTTGACCCCACCCTTGACCTCTTGGACGATAGCCATTGTTGTTGAAATTTCCGTTGTTGGCGAGATAAAAGGCATCCTCAGGAGTTTCTGGGCAATCATTGCCCATATGACCCGTGTTGCCACAGACTTCGCACGTGATGTGAGAGTCTAGGGCACAGGCATTGCCAGACACTTCACCACTGGCTTGTCCATCAATTTTCTTCATTAGGAGGTCCAATTTTGCAACGATCATGTCCACCTCCTTCAAGGTGTGCATGCCTCGCTGTCGGGTATTGAGACGCTCATCGTTCGATCCCATGTTGGACACCATCTTCTCAATAAGATCTTTAGCTTTTGGCACCGTCAATGAGAAGAAGGCTCCTCCAGCAACAGCATCCAAATGGTTATGAGCTGATGGGATCAGCCCGTTATAGAAATTTTGAATAAGGAGCCAGTCATCCATCCCATGGTGGGGACAGGCTAGTATGTACTCCTAAAGCCTTTCCCATGCCTCGGGAATTGATTCCTTGGGATCTTGCTAAAAGTTGGAAATCCTTCCACGTAGGGCATTGGTTTTGCCCAACGGGAAGAATTTGATGAGGAATATCGTAGAACACTTCTCCCAAGTGTCTATAGAACTTCGGTTCGCGTAGAACCACTGTTTCGCTCTCCCAAGGAGAGAGAACGGGAACAGTCTCAGACGGACCTCATCCGAAGACACGTCCTTGATCTTAAAAGTGCTACAGATCTCGAGGAATTGTTGCAGGTGAGCAATTGCATCCTCGTTAGCCTTCCCACAGAATGGGTTGGCTTGCACCATAGTGATAAGGCCATTTTTGATCTCGAAGTTCACATCTCCCGTGTTAACAGTGGGCCCAATAGGCACATTGTTAGCAGAGGGAGCTGAGAACTCAAGAAGGGTCTTCTCAGCCATTGGCGTTTGGATTTTTGGTGCAAAAATGCTGGCTTGCTTTGCCGCTCGAATCTTCTGAGGAGTAAAGACACGGGGTCGGTCTCTCAGAAGGGATTCGGGATCTTCAACAAAGTTTTCCAGCAGGTGGAAACCAGACATACACTACCCTGTTTTCACATTTAAAATGCGAAAACAAAGAATGGTTATCTTACTAAAATCCTACCCAGGGTTCTGTCCTATTCACTCAGTCATATTATATATCTATTTTCCTTCCCCGGCAACAGCGCCAGCAATGCTTGTTGACGGCTCCTAAGATATACTAACAAATCATCCCCAGCAACGGCGCCAGAAAGCTTGTTGGTATTTCTTATGCACCATTAACTAAACATCTCCAACTGATGTGTCAGAAATGCTTGTTAATGGTTCTATTGGATCACAGAGTGAATTCCGCAAGCGCACGGAGGTATCATTGTAGCATTTCCCCTTAATAGTATTCCCAAGGGTGTCATTTATTTGATCCCAAAGGAAGGCAGGGAAGAGATATAACAATCATCAAGTGGAAAGGGTAGAAAGGTCTAGGTAAGAATCTAGTAAGGATGGATAAAATAATAGTGGAGGTAGTGTGACACACACAAAAGCTTTCAAGTCTAAGGGGAGTAATAGGATCCTAGAGGTTAGTTAAGGTTGAGAGTTATGGAGGTACTCTTACTATGCTCTATTGTACGTATACATAGTCTAAACTAATTATCCATAAGCTAGATCAATAGTGAATACTTATGCTATGTGGTTCAACACATCGGGCACGGTCTTACCCCTAGCAATACTAGGGTGACTCCCGACAAGAGCTTGTGACATAGCCGAACGTGAAGGATTACAAAGGACAGATACGACTGTCACCACCTACTGCCTACCTCTTCAATCCGTGGGTCTACGAGACATCCAATGCTACTTAGCTATCCTAGCACCATGCTAGCATATTAAGTAATTACCATAAGAGCCTAGGCACAATCCATCCTAAGGCAATGAATTGAATCATCATTGAACCAATGTTGATACACACATAATTATCCATACTAACCTACTTATGTTATAATTAACTAGACTATAGTGGGGGTCTATAGGTTCTATGATAGTGAGATATATTCATGATGAAACAGTCATAGAAGCTATACCTTCCACATACATGGACTCCACAATCAAACAAGAAATGCTTTGCCAAAGTATATTTATAAGTAGAGACTAAAGATACTATATTTATTATGCATAAAGTCATAAATACAAGAAAGAATACATGAGCCATACCGTTCCCAATGTAGGATTGGGAAGAGATAGACTCCTTACTCATTTCCCAATTTGGACTAGGGACTAGAGACTCTCCTCTCTACAACCTAACTCCTCTAAGACTATGGATGATAGTGTTTATAATAGAGATGAAGCTCAAGTGGTGTGTGTTGAAGTGAGGGGTAGGGGGTCCTATTTATACTAGTGTTGAGGTCGGTTCCCGCCACCAAAAGCACGCGAATCAGTCACCATTGACTCCAGGAAGCCAGGAGGAGCCAACACGTGGAGGCTGACCGAGTTTGGTGCAGAGACCAGGTCGGCCGACCCCCTGGTTCGGCCGTCCTGGTCATTGCACCGTTTCTCGTGTGCTTTCTCTAGGTGGCTGCCAGGTGGGTCCCATTGATGTATATGGGTGATACACCATTGGGTCTCCTCGGATACTTCTGTTTGTGGGCCATTTGATCCATGGGATGCCACATGTCATCACCTGATTGGCTGGGATAATGTTTTATAGGATTGGTCCCTCTACATTTCCTCATTTCCTGGATAAAATGTTGCATACACATATTTCTCCAAGTCCAAGTGGAATTGGGTTAGATAGAAAGGTGATGTGTGCAAGAAATGACAAATCCTTCACATAATCGAGTTAAATTGACGGATGAAATTGGTATATAACGGACGTCAACAAGCACAAGACAAGCCAACAAGCAAAACAACATAGATTCTATGAGACCTATGTGTGTTGAATACATTAGCTTTCACGATAAAAGTTTTGAATACTACCAAAACACCTTTTTAACAAGGTCCGACTCTAGGTTCGAGCTCCCGGAAGGTCTGATGATAGGTCCGAATTGTTTTGTGTAGCTCCGGCGAGCTTTATCTTTAGCCCCGGCATGTCTTTGATAGCTCCGGCATGTCTTTGTTATGCTCCGACTTGTTTTAAGTACCTCCGGTGAACTTTGTCTTTAGCTCCGGCATGTCTTTGATAGCTCTAGATGTCTTTGTTATGCTCTGACTTGTTTTTTCTAGCTCCGATTTTTGGGTTGACTAGTTCCGACTAGTTTTTGTAAGCTCCGGCAGATGCTAGTTCTGCTAACTTTGGGAAGCTCCTATTGGTTGATCCCGTTAGCTTTTGCAAGTTTCAGAACTTAATTTAATTGTTTCTCTAAATTGTTCTGAATTTGTTTTACATTCTGAAATGTTGCTTAGTATTCATTTACTAAGTTTTTGTTGCATTTTGGCTGTTATAAAAATGTCCATTTTTACTGTGGTTTGCAACATGCTTATGTGATGTGCTCACGTAAGGTGTTGTGGTTTTGAAACTAATGAGAGTCAAGTCAGGGACTTGTGCTTAGAAGTATTGGTTGTTTGTTCACGTGCAGGTGTTGCTTGAGTTCAAGACACGGCTTGTGACGGGATTCATTGGACTAGTCTTAGGGAGGAGATGAGTTTCCAACAATCAAGTTCGGGAGGAACTATGGTTGAGCTGATGAGGAGGTAACGTAGGGTGATTGAATCAAGGGCAGTGCATTTGAAGGAAAGTGGATGTCGAAAGAAGGTGTTCGCACGTATGCATGCGATGCATGATGTGGCAACATGCTTCTGAAGACAGTATTATGGAAGGAAAGATCTGGTTGGAAGGATCAAATCGTATTGGATAATGACTTCGGTTGCGGCGGAGTACGTTATGGATTGGATATGGAAAGTATCGAGTTGGTTATGATAGTTTTCATGTGGGACACGAAGTTAGGTTGTTTTAGTAATGTGTAATATGCTCTTGAGTTTATTAGGAAGTCTTGAGATTGTTTCTACCTGCGAATAGGAAGATCTTTGGCAGTTATGGTTAGTTGCGATTCGTGATCAGAGTAGGATTAGAGTCCTAGTTAGAGTTGAGTTGGCCTCAGGCTGGTTATAAAAGCAAGGGAAGCCAGAGGTTTTATGAGATGAATTTTGCGCTATTCCACTCATGTTATATTGAATAAATATCATAGTTTAATGGAACTTTTGTGCCTTGTTCTTCCGACTTGTTTCAGACAAGTTTTTCTCGTCGAGTTTCTGCATAACACTACCTTTCTTCAGTGGTTTTATCTTAACTCGAGTTTTACAAATCCAACTGACGTGATTCTTTTTGCGTTGTCTTCAAAACTTGTTTATCTATCATATGTGAAAATTTCACGGACATTAGATTTGTGGTTTCTGATCTACATGAGTTTCTTTGCAGTGTTCCAGAACTGTTTTTCTCGGGTACACTAGATTGACCTTTGTTCGACCTATCGATCGAAACTTGAGTTTTTCTCGATGGATTTCCGTGATTCTTGTTGTGACGTCTCGGTGACTTGATTCTCCACAATCTATAATAGTTTTGTCACAATTGATCACGTCTAGATTAGTCATACACACGATTTCTTAACGGATCATTTTTCTGCCGAGGGGTTTTTGTTGCTTCCGCTGAAAAAGTTTAAATCTACAATTCACCCCCCTCTGGTAGATTTTCACATTCTCTTCGATCATACACATTAAAATTCATTAAATAGTTATTTATACAAAGGGGTCATCCCCGGATACAAAAAGCATTCCACCTGGGTGTCGCTGATCTCAATCCCGCTAGAACGAAGAGGCCACCTGCTTGGCAAGGTCCTGGACTTCGGCTCTCACCTCTTTTTCTCGCTCATCAAGAGGGCCTTTCTGCACCGGATCCAGTGGGATCATCGGGTACCAGCTCTGGAAGCACACCAAGATATGGGAGGCCACTAGCTCAGCCAACTCCCTTCCCTCGACCTCCAGCCGCCTCGCAAGGCCGGTGTTCACCGTACCCAACGTCAAGCACAGGGAGTCCAAAGTTGGGAGCAGCTCGGCCACCCCATGAGACGGCTCCCCGCGCGGCACAGGACCAAGGCCGAAGGGCTCCAACGCAGCCCCAGTACGAGCCAGGAAGTCCCGGACCCCGTGGGCCTCGGTCGCGCAGGAGGCCTGGAGGCTCTCTGCCTCTCTCCGCGCAGCTTCCTCCTGGTGGGCGAGCTCCCGAGCACGACGCTCCAGATAGTCCTCCTGGTGCTTGATGGTGAGCTCCAAGTCCTTCATAGCCCGACGCTTCTCCTCCAGGCCCCAGGAGACCTCATCCTCCTTCACCGCCAAGTCCCATTCCACATCATCAATGGCAGCTTCATGGTGGACCATCTCCAGCCACTGATCCTCGCACAACTTCAGGCGGGCATCAGCGACGGCATGGCCCTTCAAGGCCTTCACCTCGAGCTCCTTATTTTTGGCGTCGACCAGCTTAACCAAGCACCACTCCTCTATGAGTTGATCCCATTCTTGGGTGAAAGAAGCTTGTGTCTGGCGCAAGACGGACTGGGCTGCGACAACTACATCAGCGAGAGGGATCAGCGTGACCGTCGCCACGGACGATAGCTCCTCCGCCCCTTCTGCTGGCGCCGTAGCAAGCACCAGCGAATGGGACCAGATGGCTCCCCAGCTAGAGCTCCAGGAACCACCACATCGTGGCCTGGCGTTGAAGTCCCCTCCTCTGCTATCGGGGCATCGCCAGCCGCCGGTGGCGAGTCGCCATTTTGTGCACCAAAGACATCAGGAGTCGGTGCCGCTTCAATGGCGGGCGGTTCAGCTCCGCCAAGACAAGCCACCAAGACCAAGGTAGCCGCCCCCACGTCGGGCACCTCCTCACCCTGGCCAGGCACCTCCTTGCCTGGCGCTTCCACGCCTAACGCTACCTCTGCCCCACCTGCCTCGATGGACGAAGGTGCAGAGACATCAACATCATCAGGGACCGACACACCCTCGGGCGCAGGATGCGGCGCGACAGACCCAGTTCCAGCTTCGGGAGAGGCAGGGGCTATCAAGCCCACCCCTGGAAGCACCAAGGGCACCAAGTCGGCTGACGACGCCCTAAAAAGCCAAGATAAAACTCCGTTTGAGAAAAAAAGAAAAAGAAGAGAAATAGCAAAGGAAGAATTTGTGGCTTACCGGCGGGTCGAACCGCTCCAGTGACCCTGGCCTCCCACCTCACGTGGTAGATCAAGTTCGCCGGGACTTGACGATAAGGTCGGCGCCACCGTCTCTAGCACCAACTCTTGGTTGACCCGCACAAGCGCGGTCACCTGCGCAGACCCCTGTACACCCCCTCTGGAACCAAAACCGCTGTTGGAATCAGAAACCAAGTCGATGACGGGAGCTTTAGCCACTCTGGCCCAATCACGATGAGAAATTGGGGTATCGTCCCCCAGCGTGAGCCTCCGCTTCTTCGGCGCATTGGTGGCGGAACCCGCGACCAGAGGACGGGAACGCTTTTCCGGCAACGGAACTGGCACTGGTTGGCTTCCCTCCAGCCTGACGGAGGATGTTGGGGACCCTGCCACCGGCCTTTCTGAAGAGCGGGAGGAGGACTCCGACCTTGGTTGCATTGTGGTGCAGCACTGCGCCAGGACCGTTGAAGCCCCAGACATATCCTCGGAGTGCAGACGGGTAAGGCCAAACACGTTGACCACCGACATCAAGCTCAGCAGTTCGGCCCTCACGTCAGGGCTCATGAAGAGCGGTTGGCAATCGTCCGAGATGGAGACATGCTCGTCTTCGACCGTGTCGCAGGTCACCACCTTCATCAAACCCTCCAGCATCTCCGAGGTGAGGTCGTCCAGAGCCAGTCGGCACCGATCATGAATATCGGTGTAGTGCCAATCCCCGTGTTGGCACTTCTAGAGAGGGGCGGTGCAGCGGTGCAAGAAGTCGGCCAGCACCATCAGGGAGGTCAAGCCTTTGCTCGCCAGGAATTGGATCCTCCTCAATATTGGTGTATACTCTTTTGGCAACCCCTAGAAAGCTTCCCAGTTGATGTGATCAGAAGTAAGCCCTTCAGAGGGCATCTTCAATGCAGGATGGGCCTCAACCCGCATGATCGCCCAACCTTCCCTCCAGGTCTTCCACTTGCCCCCTTTGAGCAAAGGGATGTAGAGTCGGGAGGTCTTTTCCCAGTGCTGAAAGTAGTAGGCACGCACCTGGGCTGTCTTGCTCTTTCCAGTAGTCTTCATCATGAAGAAGAACCGAAACATCTCCACTGTTGGCTTGCAGCCCACGAACGCCTCATAGAAGTGGACAAACACAACAATCACGGCGAAGGAATTCAGTAACAGGTGGTGAAGATGCAGCTCGTACTCCTCCAGCATTGTGAGGAAGAACCTCGATGGCGGGAGCCCAAACCCCGCAGACACATAGGCGGTGAAGAGGACATTCTTGTCTTCGTGTAGGTATTCGAGAGCGGTAGCGGATCATCCACGCACATTCCGCCGCCAACCAGCCAAGCAGTCGCCCCATCGACAACAGGTCATCGGCTGACTGGAAGTGAGAAGGAGGTAGTGGGGAAGCCATTGGAGCAAGTGAAGGTGAGATCTTTGGCTGAGGGGTGAAGGCTCAGGCGCTCGAGGAAGAAGGCAAAAACTTAGGCTGCAGGGTGTGAGTAAGGAAGGAATTGTTCCCTCTAACAAAGGTTTCCTTTTTTATCACCCCCGCGACGTCTGAGTACTTCGTGCAAAGGATCAGCCCGCACCACTCAAAGCACAGCACCCATGACAATGGGCCCTATGCCCCCTGTCAAAAACACTGGCCCATGTGGTCAGCCACCTAAAGAAACAACTGAAGCGGCTCCCATAGCTGCATCGGGAAGCGTCGCGGTTAAAGGCGCCACATAAGACAAAGATACTACAACAAGCAAAGATCCCATTGCCATAGCCCTGCCACAGAATGGGGATGTGTGGCGACGTTGGCAGAAGCGCCCACTGCTTCGCTTGTCCAAGACAGAATTCAAAGCACAGTGCAAGAAAACATGGAAAGGGCTCCACCTTTGGGCTCTTCGCCTCGCCCCAAGGTGGACCCAGGGGCCACCGTCGGTACACTGCAGACGGGGTACCCTCGCACACAGGATGAAGACAATGAGGCACGTCCGGTGGCACCACATGTCCCGAAGGTACCAAGACCTCAGTCTCCCTCAAATATCAAGCTTCAGCACGGCCATGAGATCCTTGAAGATGGGACTCGGCCCCTCCAGAGAGACGGGCTCCCGAGACGCCTTGTGTAGGGGCGGTACCTCCCCCAACCTTGGGGGGGAGCTCCGATGCAGCCACGTGGCTCAGAGTGCCAGGTTCAGCACCCCCCACGAGAAAGGGTCCGGAGCTGCCACGTCCCCAATAGAGCCCCAGAGCTGCCACATGTCACGAAGGACCGGGGTTGGCCTCCCCAGCAAGGGTCAGCCCCAATGCTGCCACGTGTCCTGCAACTTGTCCTGGGCGATAAGATGCGGGAGTTAAGGGATGGTGCGCCCTGCCCAAGTCAATCATTGAAGATGCGCACCCACCTCCAGCGCACAACATGGAGCATGCCAATGGTCAGAGACCGCTATGACCAATCGCATCACAGTGACGGTGTTGTAGGCCTATCCCACTCAGCCAAGTGGGTAGCTTGACGCAACAAGACATGCTAACGGGACACCTTCTGCCATCGTTAGCAATGGCGCGTGGGCTACTGACAAGAGAGACGACAAGACGATGAGTCTTCATTACTACAGTTAGAGGAATCTTATGCAAGAAGCATAGATCTTTAGGATAAGATCGCCCTGGAACCACCTATCGAGCCCGAGACCCCACTTGTAAGGCGTCCGACCTTAGCTATAAAAGGCCCGGATCGCCACCCTTATGAAGGGCCGAACATCAAACTTCCGACACACACACACACACACATTCACACCCACTAGCAATACAATTCACCGTGGAGTAGGGTGTTACGCTCCTTGCAACCCGAACCATATAAAAACCATCATCTCATATACTCTCACGTGCTCGCACACTTGATTGAGGCCTAAGCCCCGCCGAACAAGAACCTCCGCGGGCTACTCCTTAGCAGATCCAGGGGGAAGTGTCGCATTAACACTTCGACAAACGCATACACACACATTCACACCAGCAATACAAGACTCACCGTAGAGTAGGATATTACGCTCCGGTGAACCACGTAAAACCATCGTCTCACCATCTCTCATACGTGCAATCTCCATGGAGGAGTAAGCCCTGCCGATCAAGAACCTCCATGGGGTGCTCTCATAGCAGATCAGGGGAAGTGTTGCGGCAACACTTCAATGGTAATCCTGTCTAATAACTACTAGTACCTATAACTTAATCATAAGTGATAGCTATCCTTCACTTCTGTGCCTTCCCCAGCAACGGCGCCAGAAATACTTGTTGATATTTATTAACACCACATATCATCATCGAAGAGAGATGGGATCCGCAAGCACACGGAAGATACCAAAGAAAGACAAGGAGCTGGAGGCACACACTTTCTTCACTCAACAACTTAGGAGTAATCCTACCAAGCATATCACACTCAACTGGGAGGAGATAGGATATGTGGCGAGGGCAGATGACCTCCACGACCTGGATAGCGATCTCACTGAAACCAAAGTTCATCGCACCATCAAGGGAATGCCCAAGCAAAAGGCTCCAGGTTTTGACGGATATATTGGCTTGTTCTACGAAGCCTACCGGAACACGATCAAGCACAACATTATGAGCATATTCCATCATCTGGATCAGCTCGGGGGGCGTGGCCTTGAGTTAGTTAACAGATCTTTGCTCATCTTGCTGCCAAAAAAGGACAAGTCGGGGCACATCTCGGATTTCAGGCCTATTAGTCTAATCCACAACATTACAAAATGTTTCTCTTGAGTTCTGACAAACAACCTAGCGCAGAAACTCTCCTCCACGGTGGTCGTAAACTAGAGCGTTTATAAAAAGAAGATGTATCCACGACAATTTCCTCTTCGTCCAAGGCCTCATAAAGGAGTTGCAGGTACAAGGAAAACCAATTGTCTTTGTCAAGTTGGACATCAATAAAGCCTTCCACTCAGTGAGTTGGAGCTATCTCTTTTAGATGCTGCAAGTGTGGGGTTTTGGGGCTAAATGGAGGGAATAGGTGTCCCTGCTCCTCTCGACGGCCTCGACGAGATTGCTGATCAATGGTCGTCCGGGGCAAGGCATTTTGCATAAGAGAGGGTTAAGGCAAGGCGACCCACTGTCCCCATTGCTCTTCATCTTTGCGATGGACCCGCTTTGAAGACTCATCTGACTAGCCACTGAGAGAGGGATGCTGACAAGAGTGTTAAATAGGGTACGAGCGGAGCCATCTCCCTCTATGTTGATGATGCTGCACTCCTTGTCCACCCCTCGTTTGATGACATGGTAGTACTAGAAGCAATCTTACAAGTGTTTGGATCCGCATTGGGACTAAGTATCAACATCAACAAAGCTGAGTTCTATCCCCTCCACGTAGAGCATGAAAACATGGAACACATCCTGCAAATCATCCCAAATAAAATTTGTGCTTTCCCTTGCTCCAACCTCGGCCTCCCCCTAAGTAACAAGAAGCTAAGGAAACAAGACTATCAACCGCTCCTAGATAAGGTTTCATCCATACTGCATACTTGGAAAGGTTGATTGCTCACGAAGGCAGGAAAGGTGACTCTTAGGCAATCGATCCTCACGTCCATGGTCACGTATTATGCATCGGCCATAATCAAACCGAAATGGGTCATTACAAAAATAGACGCCATTAGAAGGAACTTTATCTGGTCAGGAGACAAGGAAGTGAAGCGCAAGGGATGCATGCTCATAAAATGGCAACTGGTGTGCTGACCGAAGGACCTCGGGGGGTTGGGGGTCCTTGATTTGCGTAGATTCTGCTCGACGTTGCGGGTGTCCTAGCTCTGGAAGTCTTGGATAGAGCCTGACAAGCCCTCGTTAGGCTTCTCGGTCCCATGCAACAAAGTGGACCACAAGCTATTCGCAGCGTTCGTGGAACTTAGATTGGGCAACAAAGAGAAGATCAAGTTATGGCATGATAAATGGATCGATGACTAGCCCTTCAAAAATCTGGCTCTTAATCTGTTCTGCCTGGTCCGCCGCAAAAATAGAATTGTCCCAAAAGAATTGCGCCACAAGAACTGGGTCAAATCGGTGGCCGATCTCTCCTCACAACAAGAAATCATCGAATTTGTCCGTTTTTGGCAAACACTAGCTCACACCTTGTTGAATGAAGAAGAGGATTCAATCATTTGGAGATGGTCCGCCTCAGGAGTATATTCCTCAAAGTCTGCCTACGAGGTGCAATTGCATGGATCCTTTCGCACCTGTCGGTCGAATACATTTGGAAATCAGACGCCGAGCCAAAAGTACGTTTCTTCGGATGGGTAGACGTGCACAAAAAGGCCCTCATAGCAGATAACCTGGAGAAGAGAGGATGGGAGAACGGTGTCATCTGCCCCTGTGCCTGGAGGAAGCTGAGTCAGTTCCTCACCTGCTCACTGCATGCACCTTCGCCATGCAGGTCATGGGGTTCGTCCAGTCCTGGTTCAACCTAAGCCCGCACACAGGGTCCATGTGCGCCCCCTTCAATTGCGGACGCGATGCACCAAATCGAGGAGAACTGGACGAAAGACCAGAGAAAAGAAATGATAGCGATCATCCTCTACACATGGTGGAACATCTGGAAAGCGCATAATGCACGAATTTTCGCAGTGAAGAACGAGAGTGTCTCGCAGTGGCTCTGAGAGTGAAAGAAGACATCGACTCAATCCAGATGGCCCGACGGCATTCCCTTCACCTACCCATTATTAGCCCGGAGTGATTCCATTTCATGTATCCGCACCCATCTAAGTTGTTATGCCCGCACAACACAAGTTGTGCTTATCGCGTTTTCTTTTCTTTGTACAAACTTTATTCCTTCTTTATTGAAAATGGTGTCTGCCGATTGCCTCAAAGAAATATAATATACGCTGGACAACGGATGAGGACTTGAATAAAAAAATAATGTTACCAAAGCAAAATGGTATGAGATATAAGACCAAACATGACGATTAAGAGCATGCATGTTAAGTTACAACATACATGGGAGAACATAATAAATGATTACCTTGTCTCTTACGTCTTGCAGATAGTAGTTCACTTTGTATCGTCGATGTTTATGTTATCATGCATGGTTCACTTCATGCTGTTCTTGACCTTGATCGCTTTGCCATCTATCACTTTTATCTTCTTATTATATCCCTCACATTCCATCTTCTCTTCATAATTTTTCGTACAAACTTTTGAGGGTATCGACACTTGAATACAATAGAACTACGTTATGAGACTAAACACCGTACACGCGCTATCAAACCTATGTTATCATCGATCACCAAGATCTATGAACCTTATTGATCTTACACGTCTTATGTCCTCAATAACTTCGAACTTAACTTCTTAATGTGTTTTTTTATGAGATGGGTGGACAAAGGGAAATAAATGCAAAAGGCTGGCTAAGAAGAGACAAGAGGATTGGAACTACAGAAGAAGAAAAGTAATGCACATCAGCACATGTTGATATACTGTATGAAATGAAGGACTCTGGCAACGTGGTGATGACAGAAGCCGGCCGGTAGTGCCTCGGATCATTACGCGCGGTGGATGTCCGATCATGTCAGGGTCAGGCGGGGAGACGGCGGATGTGGCTGCTTCTCTTTACGTGACACACATTGATGCCGAGGCGTCCTGCCTGCCGGGTGCACGCGCCACGCCGCCCGCTCAGCCGTGGTGCTCCCGGCTTACCATAGCTCGTATAGCATTCGTTCGCAACGTGCGTGGCGCGTGCTCACGGTCTTCCCTTCAAAATGTTTTGAATTCGGAAAGGGAACGATGGAGCATCGCTACCGAGCGTTTAAACAAACAAAACGAAGGTGTACTGTACTGACAGAATCATCCACTTGACGGAGCCCCGCCACGTGACGTGATCCACCGATCTGAGACTGAGAGGAGGACGGGGTACGTCCGAATAAAATAAAGCGTGCCCAAACTGACATCGTGCCGCGCATCACATGCACCCGCCCAACGGACTATCATCTCCGTTCCGTCCTTGGGTTTCTAACCAAATTACTGCCGAACCACGACGACGGCGACAAGAGGATGCAGTCTTAAAATCTCTACTTTTACCGAGGTAATAAAGTTTGGCTCGTTGCTTGCTAGCTCCAGTTGCACCAATGCAGAAGAAGCTTCAGCTCGTCAACCCGGCCGCGGCGACCCTCCCGGCGCTCGCCGTCCTCGTCCTCGTCTTCCTCCTCGCCGTGCGAAGCCCGCACTACTCGCCGCTCGACGCCTACTACCGGTCAGCCGCCTTGCCGTCGTCAGCGTCCGGTCATCGCCACCCGAGGGTGCCCGAGGGGTGCGACATCTTCCGGGGCGAGTGGGTCCCGTACGACGACGACGGGGCGTTGCCGTACTACACGAACCTGAGCTGCCCGCTCATCCAGGAGCATCAGAACTGCTTCAAGTACGGCCGCCCCGATCGGGAGTTCCTGCGGTGGCGGTGGCGCCCGGCGGGGTGCCAGATGCCGCCGTTCGACGCCGAGGCGTTCTTCGACGTCGTCAGGGGCAGGTCGCTGGCCTTCGTCGGGGACTCGCTCGCCAGGAATCACATGCAGTCCCTCATGTGCCTCTTGTCCAAGGTAGGAGTAATCAACATCAGTTGGCTTTGGCTCCAATTTTACTGATGCGATTCTTGGCACGAACATGAATGCCGTTGTTCATGTCATTGACTCGAGGAAAAAATGTTTGCAGGTGGAGTTCCCCAAAGACATCTCCAAGGCGACGAATCCAGAGTCCAGAACGATGCACTACGAGTCCTACAACTTCACCATCGCCATGTTCTGGTCGCCGTTCCTCGTGAGGGCGAACCAGTCCGAGTCCGGGCGCCTCCTGTGGAACCTGTTCCTCGACGAGCCGGACGACGCCTGGGCGGCCGGGATTGCGCGCTTCGACTACGTCGTCCTCTCGGCGGCGAACTGGTTCACGCGGCCCTCCGTGTTCTACGAGACCGGCCGCGTCGTCGCCTGCCACTACTGCCTCCTCCCGGGCGTCCCGGACCTCACGCTGCGGTACTCGCTCCGTATGGCGTTCCGCGCCGCGCTGCGCGTCCTCACCGCCGACGGAGGGTTTAACGGGACGGTGGTCCTGCGGACGCTGTCGCCGACGTCTCACTTCGAGGGCGGGGAGTGGAACAGGGGCGGCGACTGCCGGCGGACGCGGCCGTACGCGGCCAACGAGACGCGGATGGCCGGCCTGGACCTCGACTTCCACACGGCGCAGGTGGAGGAGTTCGCCAGGGCGAAGGCCGCCGCGCCTGGAGGAAGCTCGGCGAGGCTTCTGCTGATGGACACGACGGCGGCGATGCTGCTCCGGCCGGACGGGCACCCGAGCCGGTACGGGCACTGGCCGCACGAGAACGTGACGCTGTACAACGATTGCGTACACTGGTGCCTGCCGGGGCCCATCGACGCCTGGAACGAGATGCTCCTCCAGATGCTGCTGCCACGGTCGTAACGATGACTATGTCCTTTTGCCTCTTTACTTACCTGCCATTCTCGACCAAACCTAATTAAGCATGGAAATTGACGGAAGTTTTAAGAACACGGCCATTCCAAATGTGTATGAACGTGAAAGCAGGGCAATCATCCCTGGAATTGAGCGGGACCACCAGCAGATCGGAGGACTCGTCAATCACCTCCTAAATTAAATTAAGCTTTTGCCATGATAAGTGGCTATAAACAGACTCCAATTAACTTAACAAATTCGTTATTTTTCTTGCACACAAACACACTCTCCATTCTCAGGCTCTTTTTGGCACAATTTCAAGCTTCTGATTCTCTCCGTTCCATTTTGTTCAACAGCAATGCGGGTAAATACCATCCAAACATAAGAGAAGGTCCGTATTTTGTTGGTTGCAAAGCTGTTTTGAGGAACGGTGAAACAAGGTTTTTTGGCTTCACGGTTCTTTGAAGAAAAAAAAGAATTGATTCACCCTGATTCATTCTAGAATCTGATGTCTAAAACACCCGTTTGACATAAATTCTCGAATTCTCACCGAGAATTAGAAATTAAAAGTTGTGCCAAACGAGACATCAGATAAATTCTCGAATTCTCACCCGTAATGAGCTCTCTCTTCTGCACCTCAACACCTGGGAGGGTGGCATTACAGCAGCAGAAGCTTCATCCCACTCATAGCTGCTCTTGCATCTCCCAACGTGTTCTACTTCACGTTCCCTAACCGGCAGCACGCACCATTTCGTAGGCCCAATTCTTCTGGCAGAGAGTGGCGGCAGCACGCACCATTGCTCTGGCCGAATTCTTCTGTCACAATTTCGCTGGCCCAATTACCACGTGGGAATTGGAGGGGACGTGATGCCCAATTTTCCTTGCCGGATTTGGGAGGGTAAGGCCGACAGTTATTGACCTCCAGGATTAGAATCTGGGCCTTTGAGGCTCTGACCCCTCTAGTTCCCTGTGGACTGTGGCGCTAAAATTACCTTTCACCTGGTTATAATGGTACCCGTACGCTAGATCTGTTCTGCATCCCATGTACTCAGGGAGACATGATTTAACAACTGGAGTAGCGCGCGTCACTGCTATGTGCTACATACAAAGAATGTCGGTATTTTTTAGATGATGGAAAGTTTCGACCTTCCCCTCTAAGGAGGGGACACGGCTTCCCTCCTCCCGTTTGTCCTCCCATGCGTCCTCCCGCTGATGTGTCATCATCTTATTTGTTGTGAAGATATGGTAGTTAAACTGAGTATTAATGAAGAACCAATAATATGTTGACACGTCAACGGGAGGACGCATGGGAGGACCGAATGGGAGGAGGGAAGCAGCATTCCTAAGGAGGTTATGGCCAATTTATTACAAGCGAGTACAAATGCAGACACTCACAACCTATTGTCTAGACCAAGACGACGATAACTGGATGACTAAGCACACGACTGTAGACCGGACTTCGTAGGCCAATATTGCAGCATGTTCATCCCTTCACATTTTCTGTAAGTGCACTCTAGATCTAGTGCCAATAATTTCCTCTGTAGAGTATCTGCATTCAATACTGTGAAATTCAGCCTGAAATTCGCTCTCACCGGGAATCGAACTCAGAACCTGAATAGTGCTACTCAGAGTACTTAACCACTAGGTTAAGCCCCCTTTCACAAAAGAATGTCAGCATAAACAACGTCATGTACAAGACTTCTGCGTAGTCAGGATCCACCACATGATAACGACTCTATTGTACTCTGTCACACTCGATTTTATTAAAAAATAAAATTAGCTGTAAAATACATGTATGATAGGATCAGTTTCACCATACATGTACGACAAATAGTGATAAATAGTTCTATATCACATGTAAACAACATTTATACCTTCAAAAGAGTTTTGAAGTAGCAGTATGTAAGGATCAAATGCCCAAGAGGGGGGTGAATTGTACTTCTTTTCAAAAATTAAAGCAATAAAAACTTAACTACTAAAAGTCCAATTCCCTATGCAAACAATCTATGCATTCAAGTGAATAATAAGTTTGCGGTCTATGAAATGCATAAGTGTAACGGGAAAGAAAAAGTGTGCAAACTCCCGAGGAGACACGAGGACATGGTGATTTATCCCGTGGTTCGGCAAGATCATCAAGACTTTCATACATCCACGTTGTGGCACCCACCAAAGGGTATAGCCACTCTCAAGTCACCGAGACCAGTGATCTTCACTAAAAGTCTCCGTTCGCCATCTCCAACAAGGTGGAGCTCAAGTCTTGTACAAGTTTGATCTTCCGGGCTTCCACAACCGTCTTGGCAAGCTCCGGAAGGATCTCTCCGATCACCGACTAATACACAGTGAATGCATTCACCAAGAGACACTCTCTTACAGCTCTCACTACACTAGAGACTTCAATCACCAAGAATGGAAGCACCCAAGCATCATCTCTAGTAAGTTCTAGCCTATCTCTTGGTGTACAAGTGGTGTAAATGATGTGGAAGTGGTTGCTCAATGTCTTGAATGCTTGATAATGTGTAGAGTAGCTCTGGGCATCAAGACTTATCGAAATGACAGGTTGAAGGAGTATAAATAGCCAGCTTCCACAGATAGTTGTTGGAAAAGTAGGTTGACATCACTGTTCTGCAAACACCGGATGGTCCGATGTTCTCTCTTCAGTTGTCATCGGTCGAATAAAATTAGCTGAAGTCACTGTGTCAGATATGACTGTTGATCGACCGATGTTGTATATACATGTACATCGGATAATCCGGTGACACTTGATCCAGAATGGTCCAGAAATAATGCTTACTGGAATGACCGATGTGTTATAATTGTACATCGGACGGTCCGGTGTTATACTTGGTCCTTGCTTACTGGAATGATCGACCGATGTAACACTTGCTTCATCATCGGATGATCCGGTGTATACCCAAGTCTGAGGTCTTTTTATGTTGTTGAGCCAACTCGACCGATGTAGTCTTTTCTGGATATATCAGATGATCCAGTGAGTTGATTTTGTCTGCTTCGAGTTGTTCTAAGTGATTCTTTTGGAATTTGTACGAGTGACCTCTTAGACATTAGTTTGAAATGTTCTTCTGATGACGACTAAGTCTTGTGTGCTGTCAATTTTGATGAAATAATTTTGACATATATGATTTTTCTTTTAGTCTTCATGAAAATCGTTTGACCTCGTAAAATGGTTTGTTGAGGGGTCTCCAATTGTATCCAATGAGCAGTAGATGATATAAATATAGAGTCCATTAAGTGTGATGATTGATATGAGAGACCTTGCATCCACAAACTTATTAGTGATATCCAACGGTTGTCACTAATCATCGAAACCATACCTCATGGGGGCCTAGATGCTTTCAATCTCCCCCTTTTTGGTGATTGATGACAACACGACGAGTAAAGCATAACAGTAATGAAATTAAAAATACGATACTCACAAGGATATGCAACAAGTACAAGATTCAGCACACGAAACTCAAAGGCTCAAAAACGATCAATAAAACATAAGAGTATTAAGTGGCACACGAATACTCAAAGATAGTAAAAGAATAGCAAAGCTCCCAAAATAAATACTCCCCCTACAACTAGGACTCCCCCTAGGACTATGCTATCCCTCCCCCTGACTCTGACTCTTCTCCCCCTTTGGCATCAAGATACCAAAAAGGGAAGCCGAGTGCCTAAGGATCCTGAGCGCTCGGGGCGATGACGAACTGATCGCCGTCAGGGGTGTTGTCTTCGAAGCTGTTGCCTGCTGCTACTAAGGCTGGAGTGGAGGAGACCGGTGTTGTGGGAGCTGTTGTCGGTGCTGAGGGTGGAGTCGAGGAGACCGGTGCTGTGGGAACCACTCGTCAAGCAGAATACTCCATCTAAGCTTCCTGAGCGGCTTTGCCTTCAACTTCCTGTAGTAAGTCAGGCGGATACCCTCACCAACCTGGACATTGGAGTCCATCTCATAAACGGCTCTCTCGGCCGCTCTGTCCTCCCGAAGCTCAGCTGCAGAAGGTCTCTGTCTCGGGGCTGCAGCTGGATGACCTCCACTGGTCCTGTCTGAGCGCCGGCGAACAAGCAGCACCTCAGGCTCCTCTGCCTCCTTTGTCTCTGTCTGTTGTGGTTGCCTCTGTCGGGCCTCCCGGATCCTCAGGGATCCTCCTCGGCCACGCTCTCGCTCCTCAGCGGCGCGAGCGGCCATCAGATCTTTCTTCATCTCCTTCGATAGCTTCCGCTTCTTAGTTGTCGGCTTCTCAATAGCCTTGCCCTTTCCTTTCTTGTCACGGCCCATCTCGATGAGACGAGTGACGACGGTGAAGATGAGATCGCGGGACAACAATGCCGGGCGCACGAGACGGCGACGCAAAGAACGACGTGGTCGGGTGAACCCTAGCAGTGAAGAGGAGTGCGGCGGCTGGGCCCGTGGAGTGGCAGGCGATGAGCGGTGGCGCAGGGCAGCGGCGGTGAGGGCGGCGGTGGCGCTTAGGGCGGCGGCGCTGAGCGGCGGCGGCTCTGAGGGTGGCGGCGGACGGAGTGTGGCGGGGACCAGAGGGCGCTGAGGGCGGCGGCGGTGGACGGAGCGTGAGGTCGGCGATGGCAGGGCGAGGGGCACGGAGCAGCGGCGGCAGAGAGCGACGGGGAGCGCGGCGTCGGGGAGAGAGAAAGGAAAAAGAGAGGGAAGATGAAGAGGCACGCTAAATAGGTGCGGCCCGAACCCTAGCTCGATTTTTAACATCGGATGATCTGACATCAGTTGAGAGGGTGCATCGGTCGAGTAGTACAGTAAGGGTATTCCAGAGGCACCTTCAGCATCGGATGATCCGACATGGAAACGATTATCATCGGTTGAATTTGGCACAGCTCCAGAAATGTGAACATCGGATGCTCCGACATTTCTCAGAATGAACTCATCGGTTGATTTGACTTTCTGACTAAGCTGACCCTTGTACTTAAGCACAAACTGATCCGATGATGCTTCTGCCTAAGCATCGGATAATCCGATGACTACAAAGATCAGCCACATCCCATATATGTCCTTTGACTTAAACAAACAAATATAAACTCAAGTCTTAGGACTTTTTGGGCAACCCCTAACCCCTCAAAAAGGCTTTAACACTAGTTGTCAATAACTTGGCTAAGCTCTAAAGCAAATAGAACATCGGAAAGATCAAGGAAATAATCCAAATAAAATGTAAGGCTCATGCTTTGTGAGCTAGAGGATGAAGACTTCTATCTCTTTAAAGCATGTTCCTTTAGGCATTAATGCACCTAATACTTTGTTCTTTCCACATCATATGAGTTGAGATATTGCATTTCAAACAAGTCTCTTTCTCATGAAGTTGGTTCCCCTTTGTGACAATCTACCGTATGCAATGCCAAACAATTTTTAATGCAGGATATTAAATGTGAGTGCAAGTCTATATGGCATGCATCATGCAAGACATAAATTAAATATATCTTGCCAAATTTGAACCTTTCAAAGGATTCTTCAGGGAGAGTCATTCTCCAAGTCTTGGGGATGTAAGGATCGAAACGCCCAAGAGGGGGGGTGAATTGGGGTTTCTTTCAAATTTTAAAGCAATTAAGATTAACAACCTAAAGCCCAATTCCCTATGCAATTAAACTATGCAATCAATATAAATTAAAGTTGCGGAATGAAGATTGCATAAGAGTAAAAAGGGAGAGGGATGCAAACGCTCGAGGGACACGGAGTTTATCCCGTGGTTCGGTAAGATCACAAGGATCTTCCTACATCCACGTTGTGGCACCCACCGAAGGGTTTTGCCACTCCCAAGTCACCGAGACAAGGGGCTTCTTCACTATTCTTCTCCGTTCGCCAACCTCGGCAAGGTGGAGCCCAAGCCTTGTACACTTTTGGGATCCTCCGGGCTTCCACAATCCTCTTGGCAAGCTCCGGAAGTTGCACACACCAAGGGTCACTCCCTTTGGGCTCTCACTACACTAGAGACTCCAATCACCAAGAATGGAGGCACCCAAGCACTATCTCTAGCTAGTTCTAGCCTATCTCTTGGTGTACAAATGATGAACAAATGATGTGAAAGTGATTTCTCTATTGCTTGAATGCTCTAGGATGTGTAGAGTATGTCTGGGCTTCAAGTCTTATCGATTTGACAGGTTGAAGGGGTATAAATAGCCAGCCTCCACGAGATAGCCGTTGGAAAAGTAGGCTGACATCACTTCTCTGCGAACACCGGATGATCCGATGTCTCCCCTTCAGTTATCATCGGTCAAAGCCAAATTAGCTGATGTCACTGTGTCAGATATGACCGTTGTTAGACCGATGTTGATCTGTCTTCTCATCGGATGATCCGATGGCTCTTCCTCCAGAATTTTGCTTGATCTTGAGGCTTACTGGAGTGATTGACCGATGTGTGTAAGTCTGCACATCGGATGATCCGGTGCTTCACTTGGTCCAATGGTATTGCAATCTGTGATGATGGACCGATGTCACTGAGCCACTCACATCGGATGATCCGGTGAGTGCATTTGTCTGAGGTCTTCTTCTTTAGTTGAACCAACTCGACCGATGTGTGTCAACTCAAAGACCATCGGATGATCCGGTGTGTTCATCTTGTTGACTTCGAGTTGTTTTGAGTTGTTCTTTTGGAATTTGAACTTGTGACCTCTTTGACACTTGTTTGAAATGTTGTTTTGATTGTCTTCAAGCATTGAGTGATATCAAGTTAGAGCTTTCACTTCTTGTCTTCATACGATTTGATTTGATCTCATTCATTGATTTTATATGGGTCTCCAATGTAATTTTGATTTCGTTTGATTGAGTGTTATTGAGACCTTGCATTCACAAATTCATTAGTAATATCGAATGGTTGTCATTAATCACCGAAACCGTACCTCATGGGGCCTAGATGCTTTCAATCTCCCCCTTTTTGGTGATTGATGACAACACAATAATTTAAAGCACAATAATAATGAATTTGAAGATAATACTCAAGTATATATGCAATGAATACAGCATAGGACACATTAAGCTTGTAGAACGCAAAAGAAAATTGTGGTGCGAAAAGCTCAATTGATTAAAATCATAAGCAAATGAGACATGTGAAAGAGTGCTTAATTAAAATTACAAAAGAGTACTCAAGCACGAATACAAAGGATAAGCACACACACACACTCCCCCTACACACACACTCCCCCTGAGACTGCTACTACCACTCCCCCTGACTCTTCTACATCTTCTCCCCCTTTGGCATCAAGACACCAAAAAGGGATCAGAACGCCTACAGACCCTGAGAGCTGGGCGCGAGGACGAACTGGGCACCGTCGCCGTCGTCGGAGCTGGAGTCGCCGGACGTAGGAGCTGCCGGGGCGGCGGGAGCTGGAGGGTCCGCTGCCGGTGCTGGAGGAGAGGAAGCAGGTGCCGGTGGAGCTGGAGGAAGTGGAGCGCTCACCACGGACGCCGGTGTCTGCTGGAACAAGATCGTCGCCGGCAGTGGTGAGTGAATCGGTGCGCTAGATGCCAGAAGTGGTGACATACTGATGGAAGGGATGGGAGTAGTGGGCACCTGAGCAACACCTGGAGCCAGTCCCAGTCCAGGCTGCTGTGGAGGAAGGGCGATCCCGGTCTGAGTGTAAAGGTTGGTGATCAACCCTAGGATCCCCATCATGGCCTGCTGGGTCTGCTGCTGCTGGTCGAGGGTACGGCGGTGCATCTGATCTACCAGGTTGGTGAACCGGTCCGTATCCTCTCGCCTCTGACGGGCGATCTCAAGCTGGAGCTCCTGCTGCTGCCGCTGCAGCTGTGCCAGGTGAGCAGCCTGCTCCGCCCTGGCCTGCTCAGCTGCGAGCCTGTCCTGGCGCTGCTGCTCGATCATCTGCTGGAGAAGTGCCGACAGCTCTGACGGCTGTGACACCTGCGCCTCGGACACAGGAGGTGGTGTCGGTGGCGGAGCAGCTGATCCTCCTGCCTCGGCGTCGTGCTGCCTCGGTGAGGGTGGAGGCGGAGGGAAGTACTCCTCGACACTCTCGTCTGTGTCGCTCTCGGACCAGACGTGCTGCAAGTCCTCCCCCTGAGCCTCAGCCTCAGCAAGCCTCTCGTCCTCCCGCTCTAGATCGGACCAGTCTTCCTCTGACAAACGGGCCCGGACCTGGCGCTCAACTGGACGACCAAGGCGACGGTCTCCAGGAGCAGAGGCACGATAGTGACTGAAGCGAGTCACACTCTCGTCAGCTAGCCGGGCTTGTGCTGAATGTCCCTCAGGCACCACCATAGAGCAAATGTAACTAATCCAGTGCCCATAGACCATCTGCCTCTTCATGCCGATGCCATCCGTGATGACGTCTTCCATCTCACAGAGGAGTATGTCCACGATATCAAAATCCATCCCGTTCATTATGTAGAACAGGAGGGTCTGCTGCAGGCTCGTGAACCCCTCCAAGTAACCTGACCTCGGCAGGAGCGTGCGGCGCAAGGCGAGGTGCACAATACGCGCAGCTGGGGTCAGGAGAGCTGGAACTCTCGGCTGGTCTGGAGAGAACGAGGGGCCAAACAAAGAGCAGATCTCGTCCAGCTGTGGTGCTAACCCTCCAGTAAGTGGCCTCCTTGGTGGATCTGCCTGCCCATAGACCTTCTCGTGTATGCTGGTGTCGTGCAGGTCCAAACCAAGAATATGCCCCAAGGTCTGCCTCGAGAGGTGGTAGTGCTGACCATTGAACATGAAGGCAATCGACCTCCTGCCTTCTGAGATGTACAGGGTCGCGTAGAAGACACGGACCCACTCTTCCACATAGGCACTTCTCTCATAATCCAGTAGCTCCACCAAGCCTCTGTATCTCTCAAAGAAAGGGCGGACCTCAGTCTCCGCTGCCACTGCAAGCTGCCTCCAGTCCAAGTGGTTGTGCTGAAAGAGCTTGTGCCCCCGGCGCTTGTAGGTCTCATAGAGAGACGCCTGGGTGACAGTCCAGAAGCGACTGTCCACAAGAAGCTCTCGGGGCTGTGGGAACCACTCCTCAAACAGTACACTCCATCTGAGCTTCCGGAGTTGCTTAGCCTTCATCTTCCGGTAGTCCACAAGACGGACTCCTTCACCGACCCGGACGGCCGTGTCCATCTCATGGATGTCCCTCTCAGCCTCCCTGTCCTCACGACGGTCGGCAGCCGTCGGTCTCGGACGAGGAGCAGCCTCGGCGTGACCCCCACGCGTCCGGGCTGAGCGCCGGCGGACGAGGGGCTCAACTGGCTCCTCTTCGGCGTCGGAGTCGTCGACCACGGGAGGCGGCCTTGGACGGGCCTCGCGAATCCTCAGGGAGCCCCCACGGCCGCGCTCACGCTCTTCGGCGGCGCGAGCGGCCATTAGAGCCTTCTTCTCATCCTTCGATAGTTTGCGCTTCTTTGCGGCGGGCTCCGCGATTGCCTTTCCCTTCCCTTTGCGGTTGCGACCCATCTAGACGACGGAGAGCTAGGGTTAGGCGACGATGAAAAAGAACGACGAGAGAAGCAACGAGAGACGTCGCACGGCACGGGGCTCACCTTAGCGACGATGGAGCTCGGGAAAAACTAGCGACGGGAGGTGACCGGAGAAGACGACGGTTGGTGGAGGTGCTTCGACGGAGGGAGGAGCGGTGGCGATGCTTGGATGCGGTGGAGAGGTGCTTGGAGGCGGCGGTGGCGCTTGGGCGCGGGTGGAGTACGGCGGCGGCGGCGCCTAGGGCAGCGGCGGCGGCGGCTGCCGGCGGAGGTGGCGCGGTGCGCGGGCACGTGCAGTGGTGGCGCGGGGGTCGCCGGCGGCGGCGGCGCGAGCAGAGGGACGGCGGCGGCGGCCGGCGGCGGCGCTGCAGGCGAGGGAGAGGCGGCGGCGCGAGGGAGAGGCGGCGGCGCGAGCACGGGGGAGCGAGGCGTCGGGGAGAGAGAAAGAGGCGGCGGCGCGGGTGTTTAAATAGTGGGACCCAAACCCTAGCCGTTATTTAAACACCGGATGGACCGATGATATGTGAAGTGAGCATCGGTCAATTGCCACAGAACGGATATTCAAGGAATGCTGTTGACATCGGATGGACCGACGTTTAGGGTTTTGAGCATCGGTCGAATATCACAGTAAGGGTGTTCAACCGAGTGATGTTGACACCGGATGATCCGACGTTAGAGGGAGGTAGACATCGGTTGAATAGATCACAGCTCCAGAAGAGTGAACATCGGATGGACCGATGTTTTCCAGGATGAACACGTCGGATCATTTGAGGTTCTGACAGAGTTGGGCTTAGAGGATTGAACACCTATTTGACCGATGAGGGATTGACATAGGCATCGGATAATCCGATGACAACAGAACGAAAACATCCCATATATGTCCTTTGACCGAACAAACAATCGAGGAGAAACACATGTCTTAGGACTTTTTGGGCAACCCCTTACCCCTCAAGAAGCTAATATGCCAATAGCTTGGCTAGACCTTAACGCAAATGGAACACCCAAAAAAAAGAGGAAAATATCCAAATAAAATGTAAGGCCCATGCTTTGTGAGGTAGAGTATGAAGACTTCTATCTCTTTGAAGCATGATCCTCTAGGTATTAACGTACCTAACATTTTGTTCTTTCCACCTTATATGAGTTGAGATATTGCATTTCAAACAAGTCTCCTTATCATGAGGTGGGTTCCCCTTTGTGACAATCTACCGTTATGCAATGCCAAACAAATTATAATGCAAGATATTAAATGAGTGCAAGTTTATATGGCAGGGATCATGCAAGGCATAAAATAAATCTATCTTGCCAAGTTTGAACCTTCCAAAGGCTTCCTCAGGGAAAACTACTTTTAGCTTGCCCCTATCATTTGGGAGTTAGACAAGACTTATATGATATGCTTCCTTACATGAACATGGCAACTTACATGACGTTAGATGCATCTAGCACATTTAATTCACTTCTAAGTCTAGAAAAGGTTTTCTCATCAAGTGGTTTTGTGAAGATATCCGCCAATTGTTCTTCGGATCTAACACCTTGCAAAGAGATGTCTCCTTTAGCCTCATGATCACGCAAGAAGTGATGGCGAATATCAATGTGCTTAGTGCGGGAGTGTTGAACGGGGTTTCTAGCTATCTTAACCGCACTTTCATTGTCACAAAGGAGAGGCACACAACCAATTTTAATTCCAAAGTCCAAAAGGGTTTGCTTCATATATAGAATTTGGGCACAACATGCACCGGCCGCTATATACTCCGCCTCCGCGGTGGACAAAGCCACGGAATTTTGCTTTTTGCTCGACCAAGATACTAGGGAACGCCCAAGTAAGTGGCACCCACCGGAGGTACTCTTGCGATCCACACGACATCCGGCAAAGTCCGAATCCGAGTATCCCAAGAGATGGAAACTAGCGTTCTTGGGGTACCACAAACCTACACTTGAGGTATGCTTGAGATACCGAAGTATCCTAAAGACGGCCTTCTTGTGCGATTCTTTAGGTGCCGCTTGAAAGCGAGCACACAAGCACACACTAAACATAATATCGGGCCTAGATGCGGTAAGATATAACAATGAGCCAATCATAGAACGATAATGAGATTGATCAATAGGTTTACCGTCCATGTCCGCGTCGAGATGGCAATTTGTCGCCATTGGAGTGCTTCTTGAGCTACAATCTCCCATCTTAAATTTCTTCAAGAGGTCCTTTGTGTACTTCTCTTGATAGATGAAGGTCCCCTCTTGAAGTTGCTTGATTTGGAATCCAAGGAAGAAGTTGAGCTCTCCAATCATTGACATCTCGAATTCCCTAGACATCATGGTGCCAAACTCATGGCTAAGAGATTTGTTAGTTGAGCCAAAAATGATATCATCGACATAAATTTGACAAATGAATAAATCCCCGTCGATGTGCTTGGTGAAGAGTGTAGTGTCCACCCTCCCGATCTTGAAACCTTGCATGACTAGGAAATCCCTTAGTCGTTCATACCACGCCCTAGGTGCTTGCTTGAGCCCGTAGAGCGCCTTGTGTAACCTATACACGTAGTTAGGATTCCTCGGATCTTCAAACCCGGGAGGTTGCTCAACATAAACAAGTTCGTTAATATAGCCATTGAGAAAAGCACTTTTAACATCCATTTGATAAAGCATTATATTGTGATGTGAAGCAAAAGCAAGGAGTATGCGAATAGCTTCTAACCGAGCGACCGGAGCGAATGTTTCTCCAAAGTCTAGTCCTTCAACTTGTTAAAAACCCTTGGCCACAAGTCTTGCCTTGTTGCGGACCACGACGCCATTCTCGTCTTGCTTGTTCCGGTATACCCACTTCGTACCGATGACGTTCTTGTCCTTGGGTCGCTCCTCCAATACCCAAACTTCATTGCGGGTGAAGTTGTTGAGTTCTTCTTGCATGGCCATCACCCAATTTGGATCTTGGAGTGCTTCCTCTATATGAGTGGGTTCTACACACGAAACAAAAGAGTAGTGCTCACAAAATGAGGCGACATGGCGGGAACGAGTACTTACGCCCCTTGAAGGACTTCCAATGATTTGGTCCATTGGATGCGCCTTGGAGATGCGTCCATGCCTCATAAGTGGTTGTGAGGCACTTGGCGGTGGTGAAGCTTGTTGTTCCTCTTGTGGTTGGACTTGATCATGGACTTCTTCTTGTTGTTGGTGTTGTGTGACTTGTGAATCTTGCATTGGCAATGGATCATCTTTTTCTTCTTCTTCTTCATCAACTTGAGGCATCATGGAGGTGTTTATGTTGGAACTTGATGCTCCCCCTTGATCATGGCCCTCTTCAACTTCTGGCTTGATGTCTCCAATGGTCATGTTTTTCATGGCTTCTCGTAGAGGCTCATCATCTATTTCATCATGACCAAAACTCTCCTCTTGGGAGCCATTAGTCTCATCAAACTCAACATCACAACTTTCTTCAACTAGACCGGAGGTTTGGTTGAATACTCGATATGCTTTTGAGTTTGATTCATAACCAAGAAAAATACCAACATCACATCTTCTTTCAAACTTACCGAGCCTTTTCTTGCGGTAGATGTAGCATTTGCACCCAAAGACTCTAAAGTAGGAGATGTTGGGCTTTCTCCCAATGAGGAGCTCATATGGGGTCTTTTGGAGTAGTCGGTGAAGATAGACCCTATTTGCGGCATGGCACGCCGTGTTGATTGCTTCGGCCCAAAACTTCTCCGACGTGCCATAGTCATCAAGCATTGCTCTTGCAAGGGTGATAAGGGTCTTGTTCTTCCTTTCAACGACACCGTTTTGTTGGGGGGTGTATGTGGCCGAAAACTCATGCTTCACGCCTTCACGATCACACCACTCCCCAATGTTGTAGTTCTTGAACTCGGTGCCGTTGTCACTCCGGACTTTGATGATGGGAAGTTGAAATTCCCTTTGAGCACGTTTGGCAAAGGTCTTGAACACTTCCGGAGTTTCACCCTTGTCACCTAAAAACAAAGTCCAAGCATATCGAGAATAATCGTCAACGATAACAAGACAATAGAAGTTACCACCAAGACTTTGATATGTGGATGGTCCGAAGAGGTCCATGTGGAGTAGTTCAAGCGGCTTGGAGGTTGACACCATTGTCTTCATTGGGTGGTGCGAAGCAACTTGCTTCCCGGCTTGACAAGCACTACAAAGCTTGTTCTTCTCAAACGTGACATCCTTCACGCCGGTTACCATCCCAAGCTTGAACGACTTCTTAAGCTTGCTCATCCCAATGTGAGCAATGCGACGATGCCATAGCCAACCCAAGCTTGTCTTAGTGAAAAGACAAGTGGTCAAGCTAGCATCCTTGTTGGAGAAGTCCACCAAGTAAAGATGTCCATGCCGAAATCCTTTGAAGATTAGTTCTTTGCTTGATTCACTAGTTACTACAACACCATTCTTGTCAAAGGTGCACATTAGTCCAAGATCACATAGTTGTGCAATAGAGAGTAAATTGAAACTAAGTGACTTAACATATAGTACATTAGAAATGGACAAATCATTTGAAATAGCAATTTTACCTAAACCAATTACCTTCCCCTTTGAGTTGTCACCAAAGGTGACTTGTTCATGATTATCGGGGTTCTCTATGGTGGTGAACATACCATCATTGCCGGTCATATGTTGAGTGCACCCGCTATCGAGTACCCAATGTTTTCCTCCGGCTTTGTAGTTCACCTTGGAGTTACCTTTAGCCATGAGGCACATAGGAGGTGGACGAAGAGATGAGTTGTCTTTGTCGACGACGGCAAGGCCCGCCAAGTTCTCTTCATCTTCACTCTCTTCATCGCTTGACCCTTCATCCGTGATCCACTCATTTGCCTCGCACATGAAGACTTTTTGAGGCCCTCTTCTCTTCTTTGGAAAGAGCTTGGTTTTCTTGCCCTTGTCAAATTTCTTCTTTCCAAAGGCGCGCTTGGGTTTGACCTCTTCTTCATCTTCATCACTTTCTTCTAGCTTTCTATACTTTCCTTTGTGGTTGTCCTTCCTCTTGTTGGGTCTTGGACAATCATATGATATGTGGCCTTGATCACCACAATTGTAGCATGTTTTGTTTTCATCTTTTCTTGGGAGGAAGGCTTTCTTCTTTGGATCAAAGGAGTATCCCTTCTTTGCGATTTTGGAGTTTAGACGTGAGAATTTTCTCATCATCAACGCAAGCTCATCATCGTCATCTTCGCTTGTTGCTTGCTCTTCTTCGCTTGAGCTAGGCTCAACCACTTTCTTTTTCTTGGGAGTTGTCTTCTTGGTTGAAGCCTTGAGAGCAATAGTTTTTGACGACGACTCCTCCATCATTCCAAGTACGCTCATCTCATGAGCATGAATTTCTCCAATGAGCTCCGAGACTTCAATGTTGTCAAGTGATTCCTTTTGGAGCATTGAGTTGATAATGTTTTACTTGGGCTTAGGTAGAAGCATGAGGATCTTGCGGTTGATAAGTCCCTTACCAAGAGAAGCAATGTCAAGTGCGTTAATCTCCTCAATGAGCACATTTAAACGAGAAAACATTTGGTTAACATTCTCATGAGGAAGCATTTTGAATTCATCATACTTGGATTTTAGCAAGTGATATTTGAGTTCTTTAACACGAGATGAGCCCTCATGAATTTCAATTAGACATGCCCAAATTTCACAAGATTTCTCCTTACTAGCAATTCTAGCAAAAACATCTTGACTTATGCATTCATAGATGGCATTTCTAGCCTTAGCATCCCATTTTAGTTGATCACCAACATAATTAAGCTCTCCATATCCCGCATGGGTCGCTTCCCAAACTTCGGGAGCAATGGCCTCTAGGTAGGCACGCATGCGTGCTTTCCAATAGGCAAAGTTCTTGCCCTCGAAGATAGGAACCGAACCCCCATTCTTGGCCATTTAAGCTCTCTAGCGGTGAAGCTAGAATGATCCAATGAGCAACAAGGCTCTGATACCAATTGTAAGGATCGAAACGCCCAAGAGGGGGGGTGAATTGGGCTTTCTTTCAAATTTTAAAGCAATTAAGATTAACAACCTAAAGCCCAATTCCCTATGCAATTAAACTATGCAATCAATATAAATTAAAGTTGCGGAATGAAGATTGCATAAGAGTAAAAAGGGAGAGGGATGCAAACGCTCGAGGGACACGGAGTTTATCCCGTGGTTCGGTAAGATCACAAGGATCTTCCTACATCCACGTTGTGGCACCCACCGAAGGGTTTTGCCACTCCCAAGTCACCGAGACAAGGGGCTTCTTCACTATTCTTCTCCGTTCGCCAACCTCGGCAAGGTGGAGCTCAAGCCTTGTACACTTTTGGGATCCTCCGGGCTTCCACAATCCTCTTGGCAAGCTCCGGAAGTTGCACACACCAAGGGTCACTCCCTTTGGGCTCTCACTACACTAGAGACTCCAATCACCAAGAATGGAGGCACCCAAGCACTATCTCTAGCTAGTTCTAGCCTATCTCTTGGTGTACAAATGATGAACAAATGATGTGAAAGTGATTTCTCTATTGCTTGAATGCTCTAGGATGTGTAGAGTATGTCTGGGCTTCAAGTCTTATCGATTTTACAGGTTGAAGGGGTATAAATAGCCAGCCTCCACGAGATAGCCGTTGGAAAAGTAGGCTGACATCACTTCTCTGCGAACACCGGATGATCCGATGTCTCCCCTTCAGTTATCATCGGTCAAAGCCAAATTAGCTGATGTCACTGTGTCAGATATGACCGTTGTTAGACCGATGTTGATCTGTCTTCTCATCGGATGATCCGGTGGCTCTTCCTCCAGAATTTTGCTTGATCTTGAGGCTTACTGGAGAGATTGACCGATGTGTGTAAGTCTGCACATCGGATGATCCGGTGCTTCACTTGGTCCAATGGTATTGCAATCTGTGATGATGGACCGATGTCACTGAGCCACTCACATCGGATGATCCGGTGAGTGCATTTGTCTGAGGTCTTCTTCTTTAGTTGAACCAACTCGACCGATGTGTGTCAACTCAAAGACCATCGGATGATCCGGTGTGTTCATCTTGTTGACTTCGAGTTGTTTTGAGTTGTTCTTTTGGAATTTGAACTTGTGACCTCTTTGACACTTGTTTGAAATGTTGTTTTGATTGTCTTCAAGCATTGAGTGATATCAAGTTAGAGCTTTCACTTCTTGTCTTCATACGATTTGATTTGATCTCATTCATTGATTTTATATGGGTCTCCAATGTAATTTTGATTTCGTTTGATTGAGTGTTATTGAGACCTTGCATTCACAAATTCATTAGTAATATCAAATGGTTGTCATTAATCACCGAAACCGTACCTCATGGGGCCTAGATGCTTTCAGGGGATACCCAAAAGAACCGCCATCTCAAGTTAACCCTTTCTCTCCCCTATCCTTTGAAAGTTAGACAAGACCTATATGTGATGCATTCTTACATGACCATGGCAACTTACATGACGTTTGATGCATCTAGCACACTTAATTCACTCCTTAGTCTAGAAAAAGTTTTCTCATCAAGTGGTTTAGTGAAGATATCCGCCAATTGTTCTTCGGACCTAACACCTCGCAAGGAGATGTCTCCCTTAGCTTCATGGCACCGCAAGAAATGATGGCGAATATCAATGTGCTTAGTACGGGAGTGTTGAACGGGGTTTTTAGCAATCTTAATCGCACTTCCATTGTCACAAAGGAGAGGCACACAACCAAGTTTAACACCAAAGTCCAAAAGGGTTTGCTTCATATAAATGATTTGGGCACAACATGCACCGACCGCTATATATTTCGCTTCCGCAGTGGACAAGGCAACGGAGTTTTGCTTCTTGCTAGACCAAGATACTAGGGAATGCCCAAGCAAGTGGCACCCTCCGGAGGTACTCTTGGGATCCGCACATCATCCGACAAAGTCCGAATCCGAGTAAGCCAAGAGATGGAATTTAGCACCTTTGGGGTACCACAGGCCTACACTTGGGGTATGCTTGAGATACCGAAGTATCCTAAAGACCGCATTCCGATGCGATTCTTTAGGTGCCGCTTGAAAGCGAGCACACAAGCATACACTAAACATGATATCGGACCTAGATGCGGTAAGATAAAGCAATGAACCAATCATGGAACGGTAATTAGATTGGTCAACAGGTTTACCGTCCTTATCCGCGTCGAGATGACAATTTGTTGCCATTGGAGTACTTCTTGAGCTACAATCTCCCATCTCAAATTTCTTCAAGAGGTCCTTGGTATATTTTTCTTGATAGATGAAGGTCCCCTCTCAAAGTTGCTTGATTTGAAATCCAAGGAAGAAGTTGAGCTCTCCAATCATCGACATCTCGAATTCCCTAGACATCATTTTGCCAAACTCATGGCTAAGAGCTTCGTTAGTTGAACCAAAAATAATATCATCGACATAAATTTGACAAACAAATAGTTCTCCATCGATGTCTTTGGTGAAGAGTGTAGTGTCCACCCTCTCTATCTTGAATCCTTGCATGATCAAGAAATCCTGTAGTCGTTCATACCACGCTCTAGGTGCTTGCTTGAGCCCGTAGAGCACCTTGTGCAACCTATACACATGATTAGGATTCCTCGGATCTTCGAACCCAGGAGGTTGTTAAACATAGACAAGCTCGTTAATATAACCATTAAGAAAGGCACTTTTCACATCCATTTGATAAAGCTTTATATTATAATGTGATGTAAAAGCAAGAAGTATACGGATGGCTTCTAGTCGAGCAACCGGAGCAAATGTTTCTCCAAAGTCTAGTCCTTCAACTTGCTAGAAACCCTTGGCCACAAGTCTTGCCTTGTTGCGGATCACAACACTGTTCTCGTCTTGTTTGTTGCGGTACACCCACTTTGTCCTGATGACGTTCTTGTCCTTGGGTCGCTCCTCCAACACCCAAACTTCATTGCGGATGAAGTTGTTGAGTTATTCTTGCATGACCATTACCCAATTTGGATCTTGGAGTGCTTCCTCAATGTGAGTGGGTTCTACACATGAAACAAACGAGTAGTGCTCACAAAATGTAGCGAAATGGCGAGAACGTGTACTTACTCCCCTTGACAGACTTCCGATAATTTGATCAATCGGATGTGCCTTGGAGATGCGTCCATGCCTCATAAGTGGTTGTGAACACTTGGCGGTGGTGATGCGTGTTGCTCTTCTTGTGGTTAGACTTGATCATGGACTTGTTCTTCTTCTTGATGTTGTGTGGCTTGTGAATCTTGTGTCGGCAATGGATCATCTTTTTCTTCTTCATCAACTTGAGGTGTCATAGATGTGTTGATGTTGGAACTTGAAGCTCTCCCTTGATCATGGCTCTCCTCAACTTTAGGCTTGATGTTTCCAATGGTCATGTTCTTCATAGCTTCTCGTAGAGGCTCATCATCTATTTCACCATGACCAAAACTCTCCTCTTGGGAGCCATTAGTTTCATCAAACTCAACATCACAACTTTCTTCAACTAAACCGGAGGTTTGGTTGAATACTCGATATGCTTTTGAGTTTGATGCATAACCAAGAAAGATACCAACATCACATCTTCTTTCAAACTTACCGAGCCTTTTCTTGCGGTAGATATAGCACTTGCACCCGAAGACTCAGAAATAGGATATATTGGGCTTTCTCCCAATGAGGAGTTTGTACGGGGTTTTTTGAAGTAGTCGATGTAGATAGACCCGATTTGTAGCATGGCACGCCATGTTGATTGCTTCGACCCAAAACTTCTCGGACGTTCCATAGTCATCAAGCATTGCTCGTGCAAGAGTGATGAGAGTCTTATTATTCCTTTCAATGACACCATTTTGTTGAGGAGTGTATGTGGCTGAAAATTCATGCTTCACGCCTTCACTATCACACCACTCTCCAATATTGTAGTTCTTGAATTCGGTGCTGTTGTCACTCCGGACCTTGATGATGGGAAGTTGAAATTCCATTTGGGCACGTTTAGCGAAGGTCTTGAACACTTCTGGAGTTTCACTTTTGTCACCTAGAAACAAAGTCCAAGCATATTGAGAGTAGTCATCAACTATAACAAGACAATAGAGATTACCACCAAGACTTTGATATGTGGACGATCCGAAGAGGTCTATGTGTAGCAACTCAAGTGGCTTGGAGGTTGACACCATTGTCTTCATTGGGTGGTGTGAAGCAACTTGTTTCCCGGCTTGACAGGCAATATAGAGCTTGTTCTTCTCAAATGTGACATCCTTCACGCCGGTCGCCATCCCGAGCTTGAATGACTTCTTGAGCTTGCCCATTCCAATGTGAGCGATGCGTCGATGCCATAGCCAACTCAAACTCGTCTTGGTGAAAAGACAAGTGGTCAAGCTAGCATCCTTGTCGGAGAAGTCTACTAGGTAGAGATGTCCATGCAGAAACCATTTGAAGATTAGTTCTTTGCTTGTTTCACTAGTCACAACAACATCATTCTTGTCAAAGGTGCACGTTAGTCCAAGATCACATAATTGTGCAATAGAAAGCAAATTGAAACTAAGTGACTTAACATACAACACATTGGAAATAGATAAATCATGTGAAATTGCAATCTTACCCAACCCAATTACCTTCCCCTTAGAGTTATCACTAAAGGTGACTTGTTCATGATTGTCGGGGTTCTCTATGGAGGTGAACATACCATCGTTGCCGGTCATGTGTTGAGTACACCCGCTATCGAGTACCCAATGCTTTCCTCCGGCTTTGTAGTTCACCTACACACATGAAATAAATTTTTGATTTTAGGCACCCAAGCTAACTTAGGTCCTTGTATGTGCGATACAAGTGCTTTTGGGACCCAAAGTTGCTTGGGAAGCTTCCCCTTCATGCCCTTCATGTCCTTGCCAATGAACCTTGCCTTCACCTTGCCATCTACTTTACTCAAGAGATAATAATGATCATCAAAGATGTACTTGTAGTTAGTAGGCAATTTTGGAGAAGGTCGGTTAGAAAGAGGACACTCCCTTGTATGATGACCGGTGACCTCGCAATGTTGGCAATAAGAACCAACTTCCTTGATGAAGCTCGTTGTAAGCTCCGGTGAGGGCACCTTTCCTTTGTTAGGCACCGGGAAGGATCCAAGTCCTCTCTTGTTGAAGGTCTTTGCTTGTTGGAAGAGGATCTCTTTGTGCTTGACTTCTCCCTTAGATAGTCTTACCACACTAGTGCGGAGACTTTCAATTTCATCCATCAAATCCTTCTCCCTAGCATTCTCTTTCAAAGGCAAAGACTTATGCAAGACATTAGTGGCATGAGAAACAATAGATACCTTATCATTAAGGGTTTCTTTCTTTATAGTTTTCAATTCTTGATCAAGGACTTCATAAGCAAGGTTAAGTACTTGATGCTCTTGGATTAACTCATTGTGCTTTCCCAAGAGTGTTTTGTGTGCTATGTCAAGCTCATGATGATCTAGCTTGATTTGAGCCTTATCCTCCTCAACTTGCTTGACATGAGATTTGAGCGTGTCATGCTCCTTAAGTATGATTTCATACTTGTCAAGCAAATCGAGGTTAGCATTCTCGAGCTTAGCACGAGCTTCTTCAAGAGCCTTGACCTTACTCTTTTCCCTTTTAATGATAGTGTGGTATTCATTTATCAATGAAGCTAAGTCATCAGAGAAAAGCTCATCATCGCTAAAGTCATCACATACCTTGGTATTACCTTTTGCCATGAGGCACATGGGAGGTGGATGAAGAGATGAATCATCATTGTTGGCAATGGCAAGGCCGTCCAAGCTCTCTTCTTCAACTTCACTCTCTTCATCACTAGATTCTTCGTCGGTGATCCATTCATTTGCCTCACACATGAACACCTTTTGTAGACATTTTCTCTTCTTTGGAAAGAGTTTTGCCTTTTTGCCTTTGTCATGCTTCTTCTTCCCAAAGAATCTTGGCTTGGGTTTGACCTCTTCTTCATAATCCTCACTATCCTCAAGCTTGTGATGCTTGCCCTTGTGGTTCTCTCTTCTTTTGTCCGATTTTGGACAATCATAGGAGATGTGGCCTTGATCACCACAATTATAGCAAGTCTTGTTGTCATCTTTCCTTGATAGAAATGTTTTATTTTTGGGATCAAAGGTGTATCCCTTCTTGGCAATCTTGGAGTTCAAGCGAGAGAATTTTCTCATCATCAATGCAAGCTCATTATCGTCATCTTCACTTGATGCTTGCTCTTATTTTCTTGAACTAGGCTCGACCACTTTCTTTTTCTTGAGATTTGTTCTCCTGGTGGAAGCCTTTAGACCAATTGTCTTCGAAGATGATTCCTCCATCATCCCAAGCACACTCATCTCATGAGCGTGAATCTCTCCAATAAGTTCTGAAACTTCAATGTGATCAAGATATTCCTTTTGAAGCATAGAGTTGATGATGTTGTACTTTGTCTTAGGAAGGAGCATAAGAAGCAATACCAAGAGCATTAATTTCCTCAATAAGAACATTCAAGCAAGAAAACATTTCATTGACATTTTCATGAGGTAGCATTTTGAACTCATCATATTTGGCCTTAAGCATGTGATACTTTAGTTCTTTAACACGAGAAGAACCCTCATGAATTTCAATCAAGCAAGCCCAAATTTCACAAGCCTTTTCTTTGCTAGCAATCCTAGCAAACACATCTTGACTAATGCATTCGTAAATAGCATTTCTAGCCTTGGCATCCCACTTGATTTGATCATCTATATAGTTATGCTCACCAAACCCCGCATGGGTCGCTTCCCATACCTCGGGGGCAATAGCCTATAGATAAGCACGCATACGTGCTTTCCAATAGGCAAAGTTCTTGCCCTCGAAGATGAGAATCGAACCCCCAATCTTGGCCATTTTAGCTCTCTAGCAGTGAAGCTAGAATGATCTAATGAGCAACCTTGCTCTGATACCAATTGTAAGGATCGAATGCCCAAGAGGGGGGTGAATTGGGCTTCTTTTCAAAAATTAAAGCAATAAAAACTTAACTACTAAAATCCCAATTCCCTATGTAAACAACCTATGCATTCAAGTGAATAATAAGTTTGCGGTCTATGAAATGCATAAGTGTAACGAGAAAGGAAGAGTGTGCAAACTCCAAAGGAGACACGAGGACACGGTGATTTATTCCGTGGTTCGGCAAGATCATCAAGACCTTCCTACATCCATGTTGTGGCACCCACCAAATGATATAGCCACTCCCAAGTCACCGAGACCAGTGATCTTCACTAAAGGTCTTTGTTCGCCATCTCCGGCAAGGTGGAGCTCAAGGCTTGTACAAGTTTGATCTTCCGGGCTTCCACAATTGTCTTGGCAAGCTCCGGAAGGATCTCTCCGATCACTGACTTATACACGGTGAATGCATTCACCAAGAGACACTCTCTTACAGCTCTCACTACACTAGAGACTCCAATCACCAAGAATGGAAGCACCCAAGCATCATCTCTAGTAAGTTCTAGCCTATCTCTTGGTGTACAAGTGGTGTAAATGATGTGGAAGTGGTTGCTCAACGTCTTGAATGCTTGGTAATGTGTAGAGTAGCTCTGGGCATCAAGACATATCGAAATGACTGGTTCAAGGGGTATAAATAGCCAGCTTCCACGAGATAGCCGTCGGAAAAGTAGGCTGACATCACTGTTCTGCAAACACCGGATGATCCGATGTTCTCCCTTCAGTTGTCATCGGTCAAATACAAATTAGCTGATGTCACTGTGTCAGATATGACCGTTAATCGACCGATGTTGTATATACTTGTACATCGGATAATCCGGTGACACTTGATCCAGAATGGTCCAGAAATAATGCTTACTGGAATGATTGATCGATGTGTTATAATTGTACATCGGATGGTCCGGTGTTACACTTGGTCCAGGGAAATTGCTTACTGGAACGATCGACCGATGTAACACTTGCTTCATCATCGGATGATCCGGTGTATACCCAAGTCTAAGGTCTTTTTCTGCTGTTGAGCCAACTCAACCGATGTAGTCTTTTCTGGATACATCGGATGATCCGGTGAGTTGATTTTGTCTACTTCGAGTTGTTCTAAGTGATTCTTTTGGAATTTGTACGAGTGACCTCTTAGACATTGGTTTGAAATGTTCTTCTGATGATGACTAAGTCTTGTGTGCTGTCAATTTTGATGAAATAATTTTGACATATATGCCTTTTCTTTTAGTCTTCATGAAAACCGATTGACCTCGTAAAATGTTTTGTTGAGGGGTCTCCAATTGTATCCAATGAGCAGTAGATGATATAAATATAGAGTCCATTAAGTGTGATGAGTGATATGAGAGCTTGCATCCACAAACTTATTAGTGATATCCAACGATTGTCATTAATCACCAAAATCATACCTCATGGGGGCCTAGATGCTTTCACAGCAGAAGAGAAAAAACTGTAGGGCAACCACAGGAAAATCGACTGGCAGCAACACGACCTATGCACCGTCTTCACTTGTCACTGTCCTCATTAGATCTTCTCTTCACTGAGCAACATTTATAAAAAAACCACAAAACAAGCACATGAGTACATAGAGTACTCAGCATGTGTGGGAAATAAATGACATGAAGGCCAATCAAAGAGGAAATGCTAATAGTGATTTAAGCACTAAGCATTAAACCTAACCTTAGCTTTCATTAGCAATCTATATCTAGGTGAATAATCCCAACTATAATAGCAGTATTAGTAATTATAATAATATCAACATCATTTCCAATCATTATCCCAACCACCATTCCAACCACTGACTAATTATGAATGCGATACCAAGCCGCTCTTGTCCTTGAGCACGGCTGTCAAGACAGTTCTCCAATCTCTGCAGAGAATGTATCATTTACCAAAAAATCGTGATTTCATCCCCCGTTACCAAGTGGACTAAGTAAACCTTCCTGATGACCGTGACTCGTCGGTCATATTACACACTTCCGTAGGTGTGTGGCCAGGAGATCACTACGAGATCTTTACAAAGGTCCTTTCGACTAGTAACTGGTCCTCTGAGGTTTCACCGCTCCAGCTCCTTGAGTCCATTTTACCTCCGCCAGGAGAAGCCCCCTCTTAAGCTATGCGAATCCCAAGGTGGTTTCTATGAACTAATTCCTCGCATCGTCCGACTACCAGCACTAAGCGGGAAGAGGCCTAATTAATTGACCAAGCTGCTCCATACTTAGTCTTGTGGTGATACTGTATAGCTTAGTGGTTACTCCATAAACTGCTCCTTAGAATCCGGCAAGGTTCAAACCCAATTCCCAAGTCTCGTGAGTACTGCACCATACCATACAAACCAATCCGCTAGATTCTTATTTACTACAATTCATTTTCCAACATCATAATCATGATCATAAGTCATAAGTAATAAATGTGATCAATGTTTTCCCACCCATCTACTTTGCATGGCTAAGCGTAAAGTAATTCTGAAATATCATCCTTCCATATCCAAGCGACAAGGAAAGTAAGGTAAAGCAAAAGGGTATTCATAGGATTCATATTAATTAGCATTCAACTATCTAAAATCCTTAAAAAGATACAAGATGATCAAGAGCACTTGCTTTTTATTATTTAGCTGTTCAGTCTTCTTCATTTAACTCTTGATCTCCATATTCTTCATGTTGTTTTTTTGTTCGAGATACGAGTGCGTATAAACTACCGTCAAAAGAGAAATAGAAATATTCAAGAACAATACACCATATAAGCAATACAAATACTATTATAATGACTTAAATTGGGATTATGAGTGATTTGTTATGTTATATTTAAGTTTCCGGTTCAAACTATGTAATTATAGTAATTATTCAAATGACAAAATGAATTTCATTATGCAAATATGGCTTTTAAGAAAATTATACATTTTCTGTGAGTTTATATTTTAAGGTTTGACATTATTTTAATAACTTATGGATATTTTAATATATTTATGTATACATATTTTCACAATAAAAATATGTCTAATATTAATCTTTAATAGTTTAACATTAATTGAGCAAGTTTGACATTAATTAGGAGTTAAAATAATTACTTTAGGTAAGGTTTGATTATAAAATAATTACTATAAAATTTCTACATTTTATTTTGGTTTTTGTAAATTAAAATAATATTTTATATGTTACTTGGTTATTATTTATATTTATCCTACAATTAATACAGATTATTCAAAAAATAAACAAGACTACTATTGGTAATAAAAATTATGAGAGTGATTTCCTAAAATTATATTAATATTTATATTTTTATTGTAATTTTTTACTAAGTTAGGGACTTTTATGTAAAAATAGATCATGATCATGGGCCTAATATTATTGCTAACAAATTTAGGGGCTTCTATGTAAATTACAGATTGCTAAAAATGTAAATAATCAAACTAATAGGGGCTCCCATGCAAGTTTTACACATTTTAGTAACATTTACAAAATTATTATTAAATACAGGGGTGTTTCTATAAAATGGAGGACCTACCTGCAAATTCTTTTGAAGGTGCGAGGGTTTATGTGCAAAACTACGAAGGGGTACGACTTGATTAAGTCGTGACGGTTGGATGTTAGATGGAAGGCTCAGATTTTATTATTTCGAAGGGGTATTTTTGATCTAATCTAGGTCGTTGCTTCAACGATGGACGGCTCGAGGAGGGCCACGTCACTCCGGCAGTGGCCGGTGGCGGCGCAGCCATGGCCACGGCCGTGAGCTCGCCGGAGATGGCCGAATCGGTACTCCGGTGGCCCAAAATCTACTATTCTTGAGGGGAAAGAGAGATAAGGGTGTGGGGAATTCACTGCAGGCATCACGAACGCCAGAAAATCGGTCGGAAGCAGGTGCACGATTGTGAAGGCGGCAGTTCGGCCTTTGGTGCCGTTGAAGCGGTTGCCAGACGCGCGAGCGTGAACGGGCGGCAGCGGTTGCACAAAGGAAGAGAGGGGTGACAAGCGGGCCTTGCATGGCAGTGAAGTAAAGAGAGGGAGGGTGCAGGCTGCGGTGAGCTGGGCTGCGCCCAGGGGAAAGGGGAAAAAGAGGGAGATGGACTGAGGGGTGAGATTTTGGCCCAGGTAAGATTATTTTTTTTCTTTTTTTTTTCATTTGATTTCAAATTCAATTTTTTTGGCGAAATCTACTAATTTGAATTCAAACTATTTAATACACTAGTCAATGTTTATTTATTATTGTTTTTATACAATTTTTTAATTTAATTATTTATTTATTATTTAATATTATTATCTTATTTAGTTAACTTTTGTTCTAATTTATTTATATTTTCTTCATTTTTAAAAATGTAGGTGTGACATACTCCCTCTAGATCAAATTAGTTACCGCTCAGACAAACGTCGGCAGTTTAATTTTAATATATTTTGTTGTCGAAACGACAACCTTTAGAACCGGAGGTAGTAATATATAGTTCTAGACTACTAGTGGAACACAGACAGAAACGTGGAAGAGGACTAGGCAGCATTCTCTTCTTGCTGAGCTTTCCAAGTTGAACGAGCATTTTGTGACCCTCCAAATTAAACTGCCCGTGGATCCGATTCGTTTCAACTGGGGAGCCGTTACTGAAGAACCTCCTTAACCAATTCTTTCTGACCAACGCTCGATCCCTGATCCATCGACTCCCTACTCCAGCAAAAGCCTCATCTCACTGCCGTTTCCCGATCTCATTAAACCTTCAAGCTCAGCGTGTGCTTGATGTCCCCGACGTGGAGCGTGTGGCTGCCCAGCGCGACCTTCCTGCTGCTGGGGTGCCCGAGGGGTGCGACATCGTCCTCCGCGACTCGATTCTCCAAGTCAGAAATTCAGAGTAAAGATGCTGCTGCTGCCGTCACGTCTGCCGGACAGATTTCATCCTTCATCCATGCAAGGTTTCTGTGCTCCGTGTAGCCTCTGTTCTTCACCCTAACTAACCATTTAATGAAGCATGAAATTTGTAAAAACTTGGAAGAACTCGACGTTCGTTACTAGATTCAGTGAATATCTATGCAGGAGCACTTTTACTGTTCAAAGTAATACTCCCTCTATTTCAAAATACGTGTCACTCTTTAGTTCATTTTTGAACTAAAGATTGACAATTATTTTGGGGTGAAGGGAGTATTCAATATTCTCTCAGAACTACTGATCAATATTGCTTGAACAGCACAAAGGATTCCACGAATGGGATCTCTGCTTGTCGTTTCAATAAAAGCAGAGTTTGATCGGTACACACGTCAGTGTACTTAGTGTGCAGCCCACTGTTGCGTATAATGCCGTACCACAATTGCAAATTGCATTAACCTAATTTGGTAGCCAATCAACGCAAAAATTCGTCAGTAGTATCGAGATTTACAGATAACGATCACCCAGGTGATAACATATCTTACCATCACCAGTGGAGGCCTCGTCGACCTCTTAACAAATTATACTCTGCACAGGACCAATAAGTTTATAAATAGTTAATATGTTCAGGATTCAGGAATGGGAATTCACTGACAATATAGGCAGGCAAAGTTTATAAATATCTCATTTTGATGCACACATTCTCAATCCCCAGTTTATTCCCTGTACGATGAGGAAAAACTACAGCAACAGATGTTTCATCCGTGTCATCTCTCTTCTCCTGCTCGTAGCTGTGATTGCAGTTTGCAGCTCGTACTTCACGTTCCCGAGCCGGCACCTGCCCTGGCTATACTCTTCTCGCAGCAGCAGCAGCAGCACGGGAGGCGACGCCTGCGACATCTTCCGGGGCGAGTGGGTGCCGGACCCGGACGCGCCCTACTACACCAACGACACCTGCTCGGTGATCCACGAGCACTACGACTGCATGAGGTTCGGCAAGCCGGACCTCGGCTTCGTCAAGTGGCGGTGGCGGCCCGACGGCTGCGACCTGCCCCGCCTCGACCCGGCGCGCTTCCTCGCTGCGATGAAGGGCAAGTCCATGGCCTTCGTCGGGCTCGCTCGCCAGGAACCACATGCACTCGCTCATCTGCCTCCTGGCCAGGGTCAGGACTCTTGTCCACATCAGGTGATGATCTGAACCGTCAATTTCTAAATCGCACGGTCGTCAACAAGCGTCATTGTCGCAGGTCGCGGAGCCGACGCCGAGCTGGCCGAGCAACAAGCACACGGAGTTCTACTACGGCGAGCACAACTTTACGGTGGCCAACTTCTGGGCGCCCTACCTCGTCCGTCACGAGCTGATCGAGGAGGACGGGCCGGCGCACACGGGCCTGTGGAACCTCTACCTCGACGAGCCGGACGCCGTGTGGGCGGCGCACGTCGTCGGGTTGGACTACGTCGTCGTGTCGGCGTCCAGCTGGTTCTACCGCCCGGCCATGCTGTACGAGGCCGGCCGGCTCGTGGGCTGCCACTACTGCATGCTCCCCAACGTCACGGACCTCACGCTGCGGTACGCGCTGCGCATGGCCACGCGCGCCGCGCTCCGCGCCCTGGATGGCGCCGACGGCCGGTTCCGCGGAACGGCCGTGCTGCGCACCGTGTCGCCGTCGCAGTACGAGAACGGGGAGTGGAACAAGGACGGGGACTGCGTTCGGACGCGGCCCTCACGGCGCGGCGAGAAGAAGGTGCAGGGCGTGGAGCTCGATTTCCACAAACTTCAGCTGGAGGAGTTTGCCGCGGCGACGGAGAGGGCCGCCGGCGGCGCGGTGAGGATGATGCTGATGGACACGACGGAGGCGATGATACTTCGGGCCGACGCGCACCCGAGCAAGTACAGGGGATGGACGCCGGAGAAGTACTTCACCGTGTACCACGACTGCGTGCACTGGTGCCTACCGGGGGCCATAGATACCTGGAACGACATGCTGCTCCATATGTTAACGTCTGATGAATCACGATGAAGTTCAGTCGTGGGTGATGACGCTGTACATTCTCCATGACATCATGATTTATTACAGTCGTGTGAATTTGTCGTGTCATGTTTTGCTAGAGTTGTTCGTCGCAACCACATGGGCCAACTCAGTGCTCAAAAGCACAAGGGCCCGTAGCTTGGCCCAAACGTGACAGGCCTTACTGGGGAATTTTTTTTATTTCTAAAACGTGACAGTTTGGCTCCAAATCAAATTCGAAATCCGAGGCAAGACCTACATAAACATTCAACAGGACCGTCCTTTTGAGCTTAGCCTCAAAACTATATAAAAGCTGGGAGAACCCATTTATTTCCAACTGTCTGCACCGTGTCACATCTCATCTCAGCAAAATTGTTATGCCTGATCCGTCCAAAGCTGCTTACGAAAGCTGGTCGTGTCAACCTGCGCAGTTGCACATACAAAATGTGGCATCCAGTCAGTTTCGGAGCTACTCTACGAAGGTTGAATATTCATTCTGTCATCGTCATAGCATAGGAAGACACTGGAGGATATAGCACTTCCAGCACACTATCTCATGGTATATCTCCGTATCCAAAGCGAAGAAACGGAAGGACCAATCAGAGAATCCTCCCCATCATCCATATGAAGACATGAAAGAAGCCATCCTGACCGGCGTCGACGGCGAGACTGCTTCTCCGTAGTCTATCGTGTACACACACTAGAATACAGCATGGTCACCCTAGCCACCAGCAACATCCTCTCGGCCGCCTTCCTCGTCGCCGGCGTCGCGGTGATGTTCATCCTCCACGTTCTCGTGATCTTCTGGGCCCTGCGACGGGGGTTTGGCTCCCGCGCCGCCGACGAGGAGCGCGGGGAAGACAGCTGCGCCGGAGACGGCGCCGGCCTGACGACAGGCGAGCTCGACACGCTGCCGTGCTATCACTACGAAGCTGCCGCGGAAGACGGTGGCGGGGACTGCGCGGTGTGCCTGGAGGCGTTCGAGGCCGGCGACCGGTGCAGGCGGTTGCAGCGGTGCGAGCACCGGTTCCACGCGCCGTGCGTGGACTCGTGGCTGAGGAAGAGCCGCCTGTGCCCCGTCTGCCGCACCGACGCGGTGAACCGTTCGCCGAGGAAGGGCGAGGCGAAGGCCGCGACGAGGGAGAGGGAGATAGCGGCGGTACCTGTTGAAGTGGTGGAGAGGAGAAGCCCGGCCGCGTTGGAGACTCACGCTGGAATAGTGTAGCCGCCCGGTGTCGCTGGAACGCCGGAGCAGTCGACGAGCCCCGGGCTAGGATTGTGAGAAATTAATGCGTCGTCGTGTAAACAAAATTCTCCATATTCTATTTGGTTTGCTGAAAGTTTGTTAGACCATTCGTAGTGATTCACTGTAAAATTTACTGGACTATAAATAGAGTTGATTACTGGAAATATAGAATAAGTGTTCAGAGTGAAGTGCTAAAAGTATAGAGAGATAGAGTAAACTTTAAAGGAAACTGCTGCGGATAGTCTTAAGACTGTCCACATAGGGGATTATGGAAAGCGTACTGAATTGTGTAAATTTTGAGGATTTATAATAAGATACTGAAAAGTAGAAGGATAATAGTGTATAGAGTATGCTTTAGAGTACACGAGTGCATATAGCTTAAGACTATCTGTGCTTTTACTCTATCCTCTATATTTTCTATATACTTCTAGCATCCTATATACTAGCAAGTTTATTCTACACACATAATCTATAATTCTAGTAATCTACTTTATATTTACAGTCCAATAAATTTTACAGTACACCACTGTGGATTGACTAATTAAGAATGGTAGCGAGATATAATATCTGTGGGTTCTTCAAGCCTAAACCAACCTCCCACATTAGAAATTTTGTGCCCCATCCCCGGGTTCTCGGAGATCGACCCCATACCCATACCCTTACACTCTTTGCAAAAACCATAGTTAGCAACCAAAATAAATCAAATCCTACCAGAAAGTTGTGGGACACTCCAAGTTTAACAAATAAATCGTTAACAAATATTCCATCGATTTCATTTTATTTGATACTGATTTAGTTCAAAAGTAAACCTACCAACGTCGAATAATACAATACACAGAGGGGGGAGGAAGAAGGATATACTAAATGACACCCCGACGATAGCCAAAGGATATAAAGCATGGCTAGCGTTGGCTAGCGTTGATCATGCACGCATTGATTATTTATATTTTTCTTAGAATAAAAATATAAGGCATGAACTTTCGAAAATAAAAATATAAGGCATGGGTGGTTCATCAATGTGAGCCCCACTTTGTTTCAATAAAAAGGTGGAAAAGCTGGATATAAGGTTAAAAACTGCAACAACCAGCAAGAAAAAAAGTACTACAATCCATTTGTTTTGTTTTCGTTTCTTATTTTTCTTTGGGCAGTAAAGATGAACCCTCACAATTCTACTCCCTCCGATATGAAATAAATAATGTTTAAGATAAAAAATCTACTTCAATTTGAACTAAATTAATTGTTCTAAATGTAGTTTATTTTTACAACGGTGAGTATGTAAACTACGGAACTGGAAGTGTTGATTCCCTCTAGTGCTTCAGACAGGATCAGTTCCCGTGACTGGCCACATCCAAGCGAGTTGCCTCCCAAAATCATGGAGCTCCGATGGTCCCGGCCCAATCGGTTTTCATGTGTTATTACTACTATCCCATCATGGCACCATGTTCTGTACGGTTGATCCGACAATTACAGCTCCTTACCACAGACCAGATTTCACTGGGCGCAATTCCAACATTGACAATGATTACTACTCCTTCCGTCTCAAAAAATTTATCGTTTTATAACTAAAAATGAAGCGATAAACTTTTTAGAACGGAGCGAGTACATCACAATGAATCCACGATGGCGGCGGTACAGTCTCCCACGAGCTTCAGCTGTGCAACAGAGAAAAAAACGAGACTGGACACTGGACCTTACTACCAACACATTATTTTCACGGTAAACACAACGCAGATCGGTTGCTACAATATAGCAGTCTTCTCTCAATGGGAAAAAAGAAAAGAGGACGAAATCGGCACCACCCACAGGGCTGATTGGAGATATTTGACAACCAGGCTAGGACAAAGCTTATTATTAGAGCTGCTCTTTGTCTTCATCATCATCACCACATTGGATTATCGATATATTCACATCTTTCTGAGATGTCCAAAGGAATCCTCTTCTCTTCTACGACCGAGGATCATATATATGTACGCGGTGTTCACAACCATGCAGGGTTCTTCAGAGGAGTGACAACAGCCTTGACCTGCAGATAGCTCTTCAGGCCGTCAATGCCCTTCTCCCGTCCGATACCGCTCATCTTGTACCCACCGAAGGGGATCGCAGCGTCAAAGACGTCGAAGCAGTTCACCCAGACCGTCCCAACTTTTAGTGCACGCGTCAGGGTGTTGGCCGTGTCTAGGTTGTTGGTGAACACGCCAGCAGCCAGTCCGTACTTGCTTGCGTTAGCCCTCTTGATGACCTCATTGAGATCACTGTTGAAGAAGCAAATTGCATCATAATTAACCCTTATGTAGCTTAAAATTTCCTTATTTTTCTTGATTATATTTGGCTACTGTTTACACTTTCGGAAAGAAGGCTTTTACTTACTTGAACTTGAGGATCGACTGAACAGGCCCAAATATCTCCTCTTGAGCAATCTTCATTCCATCCTACAGTAACCATATCATGAACAGTAAGTGCATCTTGCTACAAATAGGATGAAGAATCCCCCTCCCAGTACACTTCGTTGCAGTCCATGATTTTACCTGCACGTCTGAAAAAACTGTTGGCTGGACGTAGAAACCTTTGTCGCCTAATCTATCACCACCTGTCACCAGGGTAGCTCCACTCTCCACACCTGACCTGATGTAGCGCAAGATCTTGTTGAATTGTTCGTTGTCAATCTGAAAAAGAGAATATGCAGGTTATCATCGAACCAATATATGGAGAGAATTTGAAAAAGATGTGACATGAATATTGCGATCACTTCAACACAAGGAAATGTGAAATTCACATGATTACACTGCCTAATGCGTTTGAAAACTAAAGGCCTTGCGAACCTATGCTTAATTCTGAGATTTGCATGAGTTTTGCCTGAATGAAATGTGCTTCCTCGTTGAGTAATACATGAAGTTTGGGTGAATTCTAGTGCTGTACTGCATGGCTGACTGGAAACATGATTACTGATTGAAGTACTAAACGTTTGGGAAAATTACAGAGTGAATTAAAGTCAGCTGATATGATTGTTGGTTGGGAATTAAATAATTCAAGCGCCCTAAAGGGTACCTGAGGACCCTGTTCAACACCTTTCTTGAATGGATCACCAACTACACGCTTCAATGCACGAGCCTTGGCCTTCTCCACAAACTCATCGTATACACGCTCATGTACAAATGTGCGAGAGCCAGCACAGCAGCATTGTCCCTTAGAAATTGACAAGACAATGGAAGATATTCCAGTGAAAAACAGGCAACACAAATATAATTCTTACCTTTTTCTAAACAACAATATTGCTTATGTTAACAAGACACCAAAGATACCTGGTTAAAGAAAAGAGCGAAGTGTGCAAGCTCCACAGCCTGGTCAACATCAGCATCGTCCATGATAATAAAAGGAGACTTGCCTCCTAACTCCAATGTCACTGGTTTGAGGTTGCTCCTTGCAGCCAACTCCAGAACAATTTTGCCGGTATCGGTTGATCCAGTGAATGCAAGCTTTATAGAATGAGAAAGATATGTTTACTACCGGCGGTACTCTATAAAGAAACATGAGTTTCGATGAAGCATAGGTTTACCTTATCAACATCCATGTGACTAGCAATAGCAGCACCAGCAGTTGGACCAAAACCAGATATCACATTCAGAACACCCTCTGGAAGTCCAGCCTATTCAAGAAAAGTGCACATTTTGATCAGCTCAGATCCTCCCGAACAATGTGCAGGCTTCATAAAACTTTAATCCTTTATATCATTATCTAATCAATATAGGCTCCAATGTGCATCTACAGAGCGTGATTGTTTTTTTTTTCCTTTTAATGGATTTGCATGGGATTTCTAGCCCTCAGAGGCAATTGTGCATGTACTTGTCTATACATGGATGGAAGTATGGAACACACCATCTAATCTTAGGGGGGCTTTGGAGATAATTGCATCCATATTCTGTATATAAATCGAGACAAGGCTACAGTGATATGTCAGTTGCAATTTTTGTAAAATAATGCTAAGCTTTGTGAGATCATTGCTATTTATCAGTTACTACCTTAAAATAATATACTCAACTAATACTAGCATCACTCCCATTAGAATGCAATGCATCAACAGAGCATAGAAAGAGTTTCAGATAATTCAGTTGCATTCTGCAAGAATACATGTAAAAATTTTATTGCAGTCGCCAGGAGCTGATAGTAAATTAATTTCTCATATAAAATTAGAAAAATTAAGGACTGCACGAACCTCATGCAACAACTTTGAAACATACAAGGCAGACAGTGGAGTTTGTTCGGCAGTCTTGAGCACAACAGTGTTTCCACATGCCAAAGCAGGGCCAACTTTCCAGGCGAACATCAAAAGCGGGAAGTTCCACGGGATGATCTGCCCTGCTACACCAATAGGCTCGTGTAACACTTGTACGTGGTGTGGGCCGTCCGCCGGTACAATGAGCCCATGGATTTTGTCAGCCCAGCCTGCAGAATTGAACAGAATCAGAAATGTACCATGCAATGTATGACTGACTACTTTTGTTCGTTAAAGTTGAAGTAAGGTACTACCAGCATAGTAACGCATAAAACGGGCTACCATGGGTACTTCAATGAGAGCAGCTTGCTCGAATGGCTTCCCATTGTCCCATGTCTCCAATGCAGCAATCTCATCATTGTGCTTTTCTATCAAGTCAGCAAATCGAAATAAAATCCGAGACCTCTCCTGCAAAAATAAATACAAGCATCTGTGAGCATGGCCAAGATCAATGCTAACACATTATTTGTTTTTGAGGAAAATCAATATTAACACTTTAGAAACAAAGAAAAACTCAACCTAACTTAGCTAAGTGCTTACATAGGCAGACATCTTTGGCCATGGCCCCTCGTCAAAAGCCTTGCGGGCTGCATTGACCGCGCGGTTAACATCGGCAGCGTCGCCTTCAGCCACATGAGCAATCACCTCACCGGTACGAGGGTCCAGAGTTGGGAATGTCTTGCCTGAGGGGATGAAAGATAGTGAATGGAGGGCCGTTTCATGCAGTCGGCTTATATACAAGTTTAGCTGTTTATAGTGACGCTGCTAAAGAGAATTACCTACAAGTTTTATGTGGGTTTATACTCTAGCATCAATATGCAATTTCTTGGTTGTTAGATGCATATTAGTATTCCAGAAGATATGGCTTTTTCTTGCACTCAAACATTGTAACCAGATAACAAGAATCGAGAAACAAGCAAGTTTTTTCCCCAGTTTATGGGCATATAAGGACCACGAAGAAGCCCAGCAAAGTAGTTATGGGACAGCAGCTTCACTGCAGGAGTTCCTTTTTTTACCCGGAATGACGCCTCAATGATAGTTTTTCTTTTTGACAAGGGCCTCAATGCTAGTTGAGCTGATTATGAGCAGCTTAACATAAGCCACTCCAAATGGGAATAAAAATGTAGTGGTAACAGACATACCAGATGCAGAATCAACAAAATCTCCATTGATGAGGAGCTTGGTGTAGTTCACTTGGACTGGGGGCGAGATTGGCTCCTCTGCTGCTACTGCAGTGCTGAACCTCTGAAAGATCCCTGGCAACAGTCCGCGCGTCCCATCTGCAAACAGAGTTTCACGCAAAGTGTTCAGCCGTAATAAAAAGCGCTTTACTAGAAACAGATACCAAATGAACTAGTACAACCAGTGATGTGTATATAGATAGAAAACGAGCTGCCCACTGCTGTGTTAGCATGAGAAATATGCTACTGTTGCTGGACCAAATCTGGTTCCATCAAAATGCAGATAATTCCGTTCTCCAATCATGACATGATGGGATGAAAATGTCCCTTATATGTATATAGTTCATAGCACGGTCTCGCACATGATGATATTTGATCGGTGCAATTGAGGAGAAATTGAATTCAGAGCACAGGTATATTTCTTTCGCTTAATTGCTACTTTCGAAATGATTCAATTCTTTGGTTCATTATATGCCCATAATTATGGAGTAGGCGAGTCACATCATGGTGGTGGTTGGTGGGCCTGTACCCATGACAAGGAGTACAGTAGCAAACAACTACAAAAAAACAAAGAGCTTCTATTTTTCACAGTACTTAGGCCATGCAGGCCATCCGCAATGGTACGTTGTAAAACGTACAGAAAAACATATTAAAAAGCATATTTAAGTGCACATATTGGAAGTATGAATTATATAAATTATGGTTTAGATGATAGATTATGTTTTAGAAGTTGGTGCTGATAGTTTTATAAGGAGCGGACAAAAATTTGGCGTGTCACCATCCACGAAGAAATCTTATCTCCGACGCCCAGCGAAAAGAAGGTTACAGGCGCAAGGTGGCCCCGTGACCCGGTGGTGGTGGCACGGAGCCAAGAATTTAGAGACGTATGGGCGAGGACAAGGCCGGAAATTTCCATAGATTACGTCCATATTAGCAGAGCAGAGATGGCATAGAAGGTGACAGCGGGGAAAGCGACGTGTGATGAAAGTTGCAGAGACGATAAAAGTGATGAGGGGTGCTACAGTACACACAATGTGTGTGCTTGTGGGTATGTAAGAGTATTTTTAGACCAGCCAAACGAGTTCACTAGACCAACCAAACAAAATTGGAGGTCGTATTGTTCATATTACGAGAGAGAGAGAGAAAAACGACCAGATTGAAATTTTCCATCAGCAATCACCTAAACAAGTAATCCAATCAGTGAAAAAGATTGGTTCAGGAAGACAAATACGTAATAATGAGCAAATGTTAATTAAATCGACAAAAAGAAACCAGCTAATACTTGATTGACATTGATGCGATGCGATTCAGGACTCATGAGAGCTCCTCCTTTACACGGTGGTGCCACAAAGAGGCTCTGGATTTCGGAACTGACGTCTGCTCAGATCAAGGAAGTCCAACAAGGAAGATTGCACACGATCTTTCGAAAAAAAAAAATTGCACACGACACAGCATCCAAATCCCTTGACGAGATCGAAGGGAAAAAACAAAAGGCTTTGGTGGTAAACTGAGGTATCAGCAACAGATGAGAACCCAATAAAAAAGGAGCCTACAAAAACTTCGTTACGAAAACACGGAACAGGGGAACGGAAGGATTTATTCATACGATATGACGCGCCTGACGGTAGCAGGAGGCGCGGGTCCAAGAAGCCCGGAGCAATGAATTCGATCGGTACCTGGCCTGCGGAGCGCAGAGGGGACAGCAGGCGGCGCGCCGGCAGCGGACGCCCTGCTGCTGCTGCCGAGGAGGCAGCGGGCGACCAGCGACGAGGCGGTCCTCCGTGTGGCGGCGGCGGCCATGGAGAATTTATTGCCGGGCGGACCGAATCGAACCTTCTGACGCAAAGTAATGGAAGCGGATGTTCGCCTGTACTTTGCAGGCGGCGCCCCGTCCCCAGCAGTGGTTGCTGCTGGTGGGAGTAATGGCTGCCTCCCCCCTATTCCTCTGTGTGTCTGCCTCGGATTTGTCCTTGATCTGGGGAGGAAAGCGAGAGGGTTGGTCCGGGTTTTAATAGGCCTTGGTGCTGGACTTTGGGTGGAAAAACGGGTGGGAAGTTTGGGAATGGATATTATCGGGTTGAAATGGGTGTGGGACCCACATACGAATTTGATGAATTTGTTTTTTAAGTACCCACTCAATTTTTTTATCTGACACCGGGCAGTTGGTATCAAATAAAAAGGAACGGATGTAGTAAATTGCATAAGGTGTATTTGAATTTGTTGAGTAATGTCATCTAGATTCATGAACTTCTATTTTACATTTCTGGACTGATGAACTTATTCATCTGTGTCAACTGGGTGCATGAATTTCAGTTATAAGTGCATGATTTTTTTTAGATTGGTGCATTACAGGTTCGTGCATACCATTTCATCGAACATTTAAATACGAATTCAAGACTTACCTGTTCTTGCTCGAGAGGATCGGTGGGTTGCAATAGCTTCTATCATGTGACTTATTCATGCAGAAGCGACTAAATCACCCAATATCAACATGAGACGCGAACTCTTGAACTTGTACAACTGTGTCATCATTCCAAACTTGCATTTTAGTATCATGGTGCAGTGGATTTTCCCAATGAAAGAGGTAATAGAATCATCATTTTTTTCTTGGTGGACTGATTGAGGAGGAATTTTCAGTATGATGGATTACTAATTTGGTATTCTTTTTATTTTTTCCCTTTCAGAACATAGTAAATAGTAAGGTCAAACACTATATATGATGGACATCCATAAAGGTTTGAGTAAACATTTCATTCCTCTCCTCGTGTTGTATATATGAAAAATTAAAATAAAACTACGGTTGTAAGGATCACCGAATACCGATAGAGGAATCAAGCAAGCAACCTACAATTGTTTGGAACCTCTAGCTAATATGTGGTTGCCTAACTAATAGTTGAGTTAGTTGACTGAGTAGTAAATTGAATAAGATGTACTTGAACTTGTCGAGTAGTGTTATCCAGATTCATAAACTTTTATTTTACATTTCTAGGTCGATGAACTTAATTGTTCATATGTTTTAATTGGGTTCATGAACTTTTTATTTCCAGCTATAAGTGCATGATATTTTTTTAAAAAAAACGGGTGCATTACAAGTTCATACCATTTCATCTAACATTTAAATCCGAATTTAAGGCTTACCGGTTCTTACTGGAGAGGATCGGCGGCTGCAACTGCTTCTATCATGTGATGGATTCGTGCAAAAGCAACTAAAGTCATTGCTCCCAACATCAACATGAGACGCGAGGTCTTGAACTTGAACAACTGTCTCATCATTCTAGATTTGCATGTTAGTTTCATGGTGCATTGGAGTTTCCCAATGAATGAGTAATTTGATCATCATTTTTTTCTTGGTGGACTGATTGAGGAGGAATTTTCGGTATGATTGGTTCAACTTTATAATTTAGTATTCTTTTTATTTTGTTTCCCTTTCAGAACATAGTAAATAGTAAGGTCTAACACTATATATGATAGACATCCATATAGGTTTGAGTAAACATTTTTTCCTCGTGTTGTATTTATGAAACTTTTATAAGAAAACTACTATTGTAAGGATCACGGAGTATCGATAGAGGAATCAAGCAAGCAACCTACAATTGTTTGGAACCTCTAGCTAATATGTGGTTGGTTAAGTAATAGTTGAGTTAGTTGGACTGTGCTAGACAATATAATTATTCCACATGTACAAGTGTGATCAACGGATAGAAAATTAGAATGATCATATGCCTAATCCTCCTAATGTCACTAACAATTCTTGTAGAGAAATTGTAGGTGATAATTGTGTATGCGACCAGGAAAATATTGAAGGAAATAATTCAGATGGTAATGATAATTGTCGGTACCCTGCAGACGGGGTACCCTCGCACACAGGATGAATACACCGAGGCACGCCCGGTGGCGCCACGTGCCCCGAAGGTGCCAAAACCTTGACCTTCCTCAAGATCGAGCTTCGGCACTACCACGCGAGCCTTGAAGATGGGACTCGGCTCCTCCGGTAAGATGGGCTCCGGAGACGCCACGTGTTAGGACGGGACCTCACCTAAACTTGGGGGAGAGCTCCGGTGCAGCCACGTGGCTCGGAGCACCAGGCCAGGCACCCCCCACAGGGAAGGGCCCGGAGCTGCCACGTTCCCCAGAGAGCCCCGGAGCTGCCATGCGTCGCGAAGAACCAGGACTGGCCTCCCCCGCAAGGGCCAGCCCCGACGCTACCACGTGTCCCACAACTTGTCCTGGGTGGTAAGATGCGGGAGTTAAGGGATAGTGCGCCCTGTCCAGGTCAAGCATTGAAGATGCGCATCCACCTTAGGCGCACAACCCGAAGCACGCCAACGGTTAGAGACTTCTATGACCAATCGCATCACAGTAAAAGCGATACAGACCTATCCCACTCAACCAAGTGGATAGCTTGCGACAACAAGATAGGCTGACGGGACACCTTCTGTCATCGTTAGCAATGACGTGTGGGCTACTGACGAGAGAGGCGGCAAGACGGCGAGTCTTCATTGCCACGGTTAGAGGAAGCTTATGCGAGAAACATGCATCTTTAGGATAAGATCGCTCCGAGACCATCTGTCGAGCCCCGTACCCCACTTGTAAGGCGTTCGGCCTTGTCTATAAAAGGACCAGACCACCACCGTTACAAGGGACCCAACATCGAATCCCCGATACACACATGCATTCACACACACTAGCAATACAATCCACCGTGGAGTATGGTATTACGCTCCTTGCGGCCCGAACCACGTAAAAACCACCATCTCATACTCTCTCATACGCGCATACACTTGATTGAGGCATAAGCTACACTGAACAAGAACCTCCGCGGGCTGCTCCTTTGCAGATCCGGGGAAGTGTCCCATAAACACTTCGACATTTGGCGCACGAGGTAGGGATTTTTTTCCCTCAAAAAAGTGGTAGTGCTTTTGGTGTTCATCAAGCCTTCGAGTAGCGGCAAGATCAAGTGGCAAAAGGTAGACCAGCGTGTTGATGAAGACGTGGAGATGGAGTTCCAAAAGCCGAAATGCGCCATGGAAATGATTCATCAGGCTGTGAACTTCGACCTCAATAGCGACCACGAGCATCGCAAAGCACTCCACGTAATATGTGGAGGATCTTGGCAACCCACATCCAGGAATGCGGTCAAGAATCTGCGTTGGACAATGGCTTCAGCAGCCTCTACTCATGCCCCGACACTGCATCATAGATGGATGCAGACATTGATCAGCTTCGATGCCTCCGACTGCCCCGAGAACATGGCAGGAGCCAGGCTCCTGCCCCTCCTCGTTGTCCCCATCGTCGCCAACATGAAGTTCTACCACATCCTGGTAGATGGTGGGGCCGGCCTCAACCTCATCAACCGTGCAGCCTTCGACAAGCTAAAGATTCCTGTGTCCAAGCTCGCCCCATCGAGGGGAGCATTATCCCGTACAGCAGCATCCACCTCCGGGTGACCCTCGGGGCACCCAAGAACTTCGGGATGGAGAATATCCTATTCGACGTCGCGGTGGTTAGCCTCCCCTACCACGCTATCATCAGCAGGCCAACTCTGTACCGCTTCATGGATGTAGCCCACTACGGCTACCTCGTCCTCAAGATGTCGACTTCCTCCGACGTCCTCAAGATCTGCGGAGATCGGGCTGCTATGATGATGGCTTTGGAGAAACTCGCTGGCAGCGGCTCCAACACCTACCCCGGGCGATGCTGGATCGAGTCAGCCCCCTCCAGACTCACGCGCGCGCAGTCGCGCTGCTGCATCACGGGTCAGCCCTTCGACGACGACGATGTGCCCATCAAGACAATCCAGATTGGCTCTGATGCTGCTCAGACCACCCGTATCGCGGGGAGTCTGGATAGCGAGCAGGAATTAGCGCTCGTCGCTTTCTTGTGAGCAAACGTCGACTTCTTCGCCTGGCAACCGTCGTAGATGAAAGACATCCCCAGGGAAGTGATCGAGCACCATCTGAAGATCTACCCCGACGCCCGTCCAGCACAGCAGAGGCCTCGTAAGCAGTCCATCGAGCGACAAAACTTCATCCGTGAAGAGATCAAGAACCTACTCGATGCTGTCTTCATACGGGAGGTCCACCATCCCAGATGGCTGGCCAATCTTGTTGTGGTCCTCAAGGCTGGCGGTAAGCTCCGGATGTGCATCAACTACACCAACCTAAACAAGGCATGTCCTAAAGATCCTTTCCCTCTCCATAGAATAGATCAAATCGTAGATTCAACCTCGGGATGCGATATGCTATCCTTTCTAGATGCCTACTCAGGGTTTCACCAAATCCCAATGTCTAGAGAGGACGAAGAACATACCACATTTATAACCGTAGTGGCCTTTACTGCTATGTCTCCATGCCTTATGGTCTTAAGAATGTCCTCCCCACCTTTGTATGTGCCATGCATAAAACATTTGGGGATCACATTCGTAACCTAGTAGAGGTGTATGTAGATAATATTGTAGTAAAAATCCAGACACATACATCATTTCTAGAGAACATCGCCCTAGTCTTTGACAGACTGTGGACCACACACACACACAGCTCAATCCCGACAAGTGTGTGTTCAGAGTCAAAGCTGGGAAGCTCCTCGGTTTCTTGGTCTCACACTGAGGGATTGAGGCCAACCCAGAGAAGATCAAGGTGGTGGAGCTGATGCGGCCTCCAGCCCGCATCAAGGACGTGCAGAAGCTTGCAGGTTGCTTGGCAGTGCTCAGATGGTTTATCTCTAGGATGGCTGAGCGGGCCCTCCCGTTGTTCAAACTCCTGCGTCAGTCCAGACCATTTGTGTGGACTGAGGAGGTAGAGAGGGCGTTCCGCGAGCTGAAGCAGCAGCTGACGTCGCTGCCCATAATGGTGGCATAAGAGCCCAAGGAGCCCATGTACCTCTACATAGCCGCCAAAACTGAGGTGGTAAGTATGGTTTTGGTTGCAGAGAGGGCCGGTCCCCAGTAGCCCAAACGAACGGAAGGGGCCCCTGCCACTGATTCTGAGCCCCAAGGCTTGGAGCTTGTAGGGGGCCCCGACAACAGAGGAGCCTCTGGGTCCCAGCCCTCAAAAGATGCCCGAGTCCCCCTAGGGGGCCCCGGAGAGCAAGGAGCCTCTGGGTCCCAACCCCAGAGGATGACTGGGTCCCCCTAGGGGGCCCTGGAGAACAAGGAGCATTTGGATCCCAGCCCCCAGAGTGTGATCGGGTCTCTCAAGGGGGCCCTGGAGATCAAGGAGCCTTTGGGTCCCAGCCTTCAATGGATGCACCGGGCCCTGGGGACACGGAATCTCTGGGCCCGGAGCAGATGGAAGAGGATGCACTACTTTCTCCAAGGAGATCCCGGACCATCCAACGCCCGGTATACTTCATCAGCAAAGTCCAACATGAAGCAAAAACAAGGTACCTTGAAGTGCAACAGCTGCTCTATGTAGTACTAATTGCGTCGAGGAAGCTCCGCCATTACTTTCATACACACAGAGTTTCAGTGGTGACTTCGTTCCCACTGGGGGCGATGCTGTGCAGCCCTAATGCAAGAGGCAATATCGCCAAATGGGTGGTTGAACTGGCGGAGTTCGAGCTCGACTTCATACTGACGCAATCAAGAGCCAAGCGCTGGCGAATTTCATCGTGGAGTAGACTCCCTCATCAAGAAACCCACGGGGCCAGGAAATCAGTGAGCCGGAGCCCAGGGCACCGGTTCTTACCGGACCTCACTAGACACTCTTCTTCGACGGATCCTCGCGGAAGCAAGGGGCCGGAACCAGCATAATGCTCACCTCGCCAACAGGAGAACAATCCAAGTATGCGGTGCGCCTGGACTTCAAGGCGACCAACAACATGGCAGAATATGAAGCCTCTCTTCGGACTCACAGTTGCGCAGGGTCTTGGTGTCCAGCAGACGCTGGTCAAGGGAGACTCCCAACTGATCATCAAGCAGGTCTGGGGAGAGTGCTGCTACAATGACCCCCAACTCGCAGCGTACCTGCTGCACGCCAAGAAGCTGGAAGCCAATTTTGAGCCCTTGGACCTCTGCCATGTGCCGCACGCCGACAACTCCATCACCGACGCCCTGTCAACCATGGCGTCCAAGGGAGCCTCGGTTCCTGAAGGGGTCTTCAGCAGGAGGTTGGTGTGGCCGACCGCTAGGTCTACGGGGCCTAACGAAGAAGGCGAGCCCAACACCACAAAGTTGGCAATCACGGCAGCACTGCAACCATGGGGCCCGCCGAGGTTCTTGTGCGTCGTCGGGGACCCCAGATTACCCGGCGTCCAAGATCCAGAAGTTCAGGAGAGTCCCAATGCGTTGATCATGGAGATGCGGGACTATCTGAAGGACAACATCCTCCTGGAGGATCCAATATCCGCTGAGAGGATCGTGAGGATGGCGAAATGCTACATGTTGGTAGAACGTAATCTCTGTCGTCGTGGCGCCAACGACGTACTACTACGGTGCATAACTCGGGAGGAAGGCTGCGACTTGCTCGCAGAGATCCACGAAGGAGAGTGCGGGAATCACGCAACTTCCCGCAGGCTAGTTAGCAAAGCCTTCCAGCATGGCTTCTACTGGCAAACAGCACTACAAGAGGCCGTCAAGCTGGTCAAGAGATGCAAAGTGTGCCAATTCCACGCTGTCGACTGTTGGAGTCGGCAGATCTCCTGACACTATGAAAGTGTTGGAGGAGTTTGTAGTTCGGTGTGGGCGCGCGGAGACTCAAGAAGGTGAATCACGATTGGACTCGAGTGACACAGTGGTTTACGTGGTTCGGGCCGCCTGAGCGTAATACCCTACTCCACGGGTGTGTGTGTGTGTTGTATTAACTTGTGAGCTTGAGTGTGTTCCAGAGTTCTCTCTCCGTGTATCGTCGGTTTGTCCTTTTATAGTACAAGGACAAACCGTTACAAATCAGCCTGGCCCGACATGTGGCCCTGGCGGTTACTAGTATTGATACACGAGATTAATTGTTGTTAATAACCCTGTAACGGCTCCGACAGTGCCGTTACAGGTGTTAAGATCGTCCGATTAAGTATCATTAATGTGGAATTAATGATAATTAATCGGGTCTTGAAGTCCACGGCTGTCCTTTGAAGATCTGGAGCCGTTACAATGTCTCTCGGAGGTTTGAAGCGACTAGCTCTGACGTATGGACACGTGGCAGCTCCGGAGCTTGCTGGTGGGAAGCGGGAAGCTCTGGGGTGGCCTGGCACGTGTCAGGTCCGGAGCTTCTCTCGGTAAGGGGTTAAGTCTGGAGGTGCCGTTTCAGTACCTAGCCCGGAGCTTCACCCTTGCGGGTAATAGCTCCGGTCTGACAGTACACGTGGCAACCTAGGGGTTAACCATGTTGGAGAAGCAGGTCCGGTTATGTCTGATAAGTGGGCCCCCGAGGGTCTTCAATTTGAGTAGATGTCCTTCCCTTGAGATCTTTGTAACCTCAGGGGGTGTATGGTTTTTAGGGTACCGACAGTGGCCCCCTGGACCTACCTCCGGGGAAGGCCAACGGGATGAAGTCATTCCGCCGGAGGTGGGTCCACACTTGCGACTCTTGAACTGGGTCTTCAAGGGTCTTCGGAGGTGCCTTTGTGCGGGACTTTACGGTTAAATCCCGACGCGTGGCGCACCTCAGGCGGCAGATAAGATCTTTGACGTGCGGATCTCTCGCAATTGAAGGTCGCCGGTTCCCGATACAAAAACCGTATCGGTTCCGCGCACCTTGTCAGTCCGCCGCCTTTGGGTTTCCCGCCTCGTGATGACAACTGTTCGCCTGGGTAAGAACCTCGACTTGATCGTCAGGGTGGTCCCGGGCCCTCTTGTCATCGGCAGGGTTGAATTCTTGAGTAGTATCCTTGACTCTCCTGCAGTTTCCATCCAAGCGTTGCGAGGGCTTACTTAAGAAGGAAAGCGCACCGTTGGGAGTTCTTTACGCTTCCCATCTGTTCTTGCGCTCAAACTCCCGACTTGTACCTTGCTCCTCTTCTCTTGCCTAACTGTGCTGCAATGGAGTTGGGTCTGCGTGAGAGTCGTTTGAAGACGGAAAGCGATCTGAAGAAGGTCCGAGCCCTCATGGGGTGGTCGTCGGACTTCTTCAACCGTTCGGTCCGCGCCGGCGGAGAGCTTCCCTTTAAAAAGGAGCACTCCGGCGAGATTGTGTATTTTTCCTCGTACGCCATGGTGGGGCTGATCCCACCGTTTTCTTCTTTCTTCTTGATGCTGCTGGACTTCTATGGTCTGCAGCTATACCACCTTGGCCCTCACTCCATTCTCCTTGTGTCCATCTTTGTCCACTTCTGCGAGATGTGGGTGGGCATCCCTCCCTGCATCGAGCTCTTCCGAACCTTCTTCACCGTCCAAACCACCGGCCGAAGCGACGAGTACCTTGGCTTCTACTACTTTGTGAAGCACAAGAAGTGCCCGTTCAAGTACCTCCGGTCGTTCCTTCCGGGAAGTGGGATGACTGGAAGAAAGATTGGGTAGTCGTCCGGGTGGAGGAGCATGAGCGGTTGGAGTTGCCAGACGGTCTGCCCGGCATTGACACGTCGGTGTGGAGCGAAGTTCCGGTGCTGGCGGCAGCTTTCGACCCCGTCCTGACCAGGATCCGCCAATGTGTGGAGGGAGGATTGACTCCCCAGGCAGTGTTCTGCAACTTCCTGTCCAACAGGTGGGCACCGCTGAAGAGGAGGGAGAAGCTCGCCTGGGCCCTCAACAGCGTGATGGACAAGGACCGGGTTGAGACCGGGTTGAAGTCCAGCATGGTGGGGAAGACCTTGGAGTTTCACCTCAAGAAATTCCAGCATGGCATCGATGTTGACGGAGATTATTTGACTCCGCCGCCGGCTTTCCTTCCCCTGAATGTGGAAGTTGAGTTCAGCAGGGAGCTCCGGCGGAAGATGCCCGCGCTTGACGACCTTGGCGTCATCGAGAGAAGATCAACCGCCCGGTTGGCGATCCCCGGGTTGTCCGAAGGCGGCTCCGCCCCTGTCTCTCAGCCAAGAGCTGAGGTCATCGGCAAGGGCAAGGAGCTGGCGGAGGAGCCGGAGAGCCGGAAGAGAAAGCTGCGACATGCTGACGGAAGGTCCGTCGGTCTTGCCACCTCCCCCCCAGTTCCCCGTCCTCAGGAAGGAAGATCCTCCGCCGCCGTGGCGGCTGTCCCCGTGGTGGGGTCTTTCCGGAGCGCTACTGTTCCGGCGGTGGGATCCTCCCGGAGTGCGACCGTTCCCGTGGTGGATCCCTCCGGAGGTGCCAGCTCCGGGCACGCGACCCCGGCGCCAGAAGCGGTGAGGGCCTCCAGGTCCAGGAGTTCCTCCCGATCAAGGAGAGCTCCGACCCGGGAAACGCCCGCGGCCACGGCAAGTCCTGGGAGTCCTCCCGGAGCTCCTACACCGACCGTGGCCAGCCCGGAATGTCCGGGAAAGAGGTTCCGCGCAAGCTGGTGCGTGAGCCTCCCAAGGTAATTTTTCTTTCTTACCTCGATTAACTTTTAATTGTAGCATCTATTTGCTCAATTTCTTCGTTCTTTATCTGCAGCATTCCCAAGAAGGGGAGTGAAGCTCCGCCCTCAGCCACAGTGTCTGAGGCTGCGGGGGCTTCTGCTCCAGCTCCGGTGCCGCCCCAAGCGGAGGCTGCGACAGCTCCGGCGCCGGCTGTCGTGGTCATGGACCTCGACTCGTCTCCAGAAGTTCCCGTGGTAGCGCCGGACCACGGGATTGAAGATGCGCCAGCGGCACCCGTTCCGGAGGTAGAAGCTCCGGTCCTGGTGCTGCAGAAGTAGAAGCTCCGACTATTGAGTCGGAGGAAGTAGCAGTCCCGGCTTCAGAGCCGGAAAGTGCTGAAGCCCCGGCGGTTGAGCCGGAGGTAGCTGAAGCCCCGGCATGTGAACCGGAAGTTGAAGCAGTTCCGGTAGTTGAGCCGGTTACTTCCGAAACTCCGGTCGCAGAGCCGGTAATTATTGGAGCGCTGGCTGCAGAGCCGGTGATTGTTGGAGCGCCGGCCGCAGAGCCGGTGATTGTTGGAGCGCCGGCTGCAGAGCCGGTGGCTGAAGAGGCGAGGGAGCTTGAGCCTCCCTCAGAAGAAGTGTCCCGGCCGGAGCCAATGGAGGCGACGACGTCGATGGTACCCGTGGCGGAGCCAGAGTGCCTGAACGAAGTCGCCGGCCCCCAGCCTAAGGGGGCAAATGAAGACTTGGTGGCGGGACCTTCTTCGGTGGCGACTGAGGCCATCCCGGAGGAGTGCCCTAGCGCTTTGGAAGCTCGGGGTTCCACTCTTGTAGAGTGGGACCCAATTTTTGTAAGTGAAGACCCGCTGGAACCAGCGGAAGAGATCCCAGAAGGTCCGGAGCCCATCTCGCTGTCGATGTCCATCGACACCGCCTGCTCCAGTCTACGTCAAGTCCAACTAGCCTTCTTCCACGACAGCAAGGCTCTTGAAGAGGAGCGCCAAACCCTTAGGCGGTGGCGTAATCGACTCCAATTCGAGACCAAGCTGGCGCAGTCGAGGCTTGCGGATGACAAGGAATGGATTAGGCGGGAGAAGATCCGCCTGGAGCTCTGGGGTGAGCTGCTGGATGAGAGGGAGAGCATGACTCACGCCCTCGATGCTCAATCCTGGGAATTCCATGACCAAGCAAAGGCTGCTAACGACGCGACCAATGCTCGGTTTGATCAGCTCGAGGCCATCAGCACCGCACTCATCAAGCGCCGAGAGGCACTTGAAGGAAGGGAAAGACGGCTCGAGGATGAGGAGCAAAAACTCCTGGAGCTACGGGATGACGTCTTGCGACGGGAGGAAGAGCTCGCCGAGAAAACAGCTCTGGCGGACAAGGGCCTCGAGGAGCGCACTAAAAAATTGGAAGAGCACTGCCTCGAGGAGGAGGAGAAGACCTGGGTGCGGGGGCAGGAACTCTACGAGTACGAGTGTGCCCTTATCGCCCGGGAGAAGAAAGCGGAGGCTATGGAGAAGGACCTGGTTGACCACCGGAACAAGATCCACCTCCGGGAGGAGGAGCTCGGAAGACTTGAGAAGCGGGTTGCTGCGAAAATCCAGCAGAACGCCAAAGAAGTTGAGCGCCTCTCCCGCGAGAATTCGGAGTTGACGGCGGCCCGGAGATCCCTGGAAGAGGTGAAGAACCTGAGGAAGGCGGACTCCCTGCAAATTTGGGAGTTCCTGAGCAAGGCCGACGATGCGCTGGCGCCGATGGGTTTCAGCCCCGTACTCCCGGATGATCCGGAGCCGGAGCCGGACCTTGCGTTGCAAGCGTTGAGCGCTGCGGGCAGCAAGCTCTCCAAGGTGGGCGACGTCATCGCGGACCAGCTGGAAGTCGAGGGGCAATCCCTGGCTAGGAACGTCACAGAGTATGTGTTGACGTGCTACACTAGCCGGAACCCTCGATTCCCTCTGGACCCGGTGCTTGAAGGCCCCGTCGAAGGAGAAGGCGAAGCTACCCGAGCCAGCGTGTCGGAGGTCGCCCAGAAGGTCGCCGAGTTCTTCCATAGGGTCTAGGACCATCTCTCTTAGCCTTTACTTGTATCTTCTCTTCTTCCTCAATTTTGTAATCCCTTGTCCCCAGATGTAATCTCCGGTCTTCTGATGAAATGAAATCCCCAATTTTTCGTGAATTTCATTTTTTTGTCTTCAACATCTTTGTCTTCACTTGGCCCCCTGGTAGATGTGCACAATTTGATTGTGGACATGTACCAAAAGGATGTTGAGTTTTGTTGAAGACGAATTTGCTTCGAACTTGTGGAATCTATGTCCGAAGTTTTTGATAGTGAAGGTCCCCTGAAGTTGTCGGAGCTTAGAAGCTCTGGCACTGTCCATCGCTGGAGCTTAGTAGCTCCAACAATAGCCTCTATCAACACGTTGAGCGTCGATAGTTAATACTCCAAGGTGTCGGAGCTTAGTAGCTCCGGCGATGACCCTTGCCACACTTGGTTTGTTGGCAACAGACTCCAGTGACGGGGTCTTCTCACCGTCTTTTAGTCAACGCTGACGGTTGACGCCCTGGTGGGAGTCGGAGCTTGGTTAACTCCGGTTTTTCTCCATCAACATAGGGTTCATTTTTCCTGCACACTTAAGCCAAGAAAAATAGTAAAATTCGTTCCTTATCTATAACTTCGTCGCGGCTTACGGTTCTCAAGAGAATTTTAAGTTGAACACGATTTTTAGTACGACTGGATGAATTGTTTTTTCTTTTAGATCCAATTGTCCATGGACCCACCTTACTTTGGCCTGCCGGGATGTAGGTAGAGTGGCGTACTTAGGGTGCTTGACCAGGCTAAGTCGATAGCGCACTCCGGCCCTAGAATGGCTTGGCGGCTTTCAGGCGAGTTGGCCACAGCCGATATTTAAATCTAAAAAATCCGACAATTCGACTCGAATCGTACGTAAACCGGTCAAACTAGAATTTCTTAAGAATTGCACGTTTCTGTTATAGACAAGAAAGAGAAAAATAAAAATGTCGAGCCTATGCAAAAATGAATGCACGTGGAGTCTATTTCACATGAAGATGTCTTTCATTATAGGTCCGGGGTACAGGGGAAACAAGTACACTCTTAGGGTACGGAACCAGGCTAAGTGTGTTTGGTTTCTCGTTTGACCCAGGGTAGTTAGCCACACTTCTAGTCCGGAGACTGTATCAAGTGTTGCATGAGCTTTTCAAACCTTTCGGGAAAGGTCCGGCTGCACTCCCGGAGGAACTACCCGACTCTGTACAATGACTCTATAACATACATTTCAAGTTACTTAAGACTCACCTCCGTGGAATTAAGTGTAAAACTTACGGAGGTGCTCGATGTTCCAAGGATTTGGGAGAGGTGTCCCATCCTCGGTAGCCAAGCGAACGCTTCCGGGACGGGATACTTTGATCACTCGGAAGGGCCCTTCCCAGCCGGGGGAAAGTTTGTTTTGCCCTTCTCTGGATAGTATTCTCCGTAGCACCAGATCGCCTTCCTCGAGCTGTCGGTTGTGTACATGCCGCTGGTGATAGCGCCGTAGAGCTTGGCGGTATCGGGCATTCCGAACAGCTGCTTGGCACCTTCCCTCCTCGAGGAGGTCTAGGTCTTCACGCCGGAGCTGGTCCTGCGCGGCTTCGTCGAAGGTCCGGACTCGGAGGGAACCCAAGGTGATTTCCGGAGGAAGGATCGCTTCAGCTCCGTACACCAGGAAGAAGGGTGTTTCTCTGGTTGCCCGACTTGGAGAAGTCGTGTTGGCCCATAGAGTGGGCGGAAGCTCTTCGATCCAATTGGCTCCGTGCTTTTTCAAACGCTCATAAGTGCGCGTTTTGAGTCCTTTAAGGATCTCTGCGTTTGCTCTCTCGGCTTGTCCATTGCTGGCAGGATGAGCTACAGAAGCGTAGCAAACTTGTATGCCGAGGTCTTCGCAATATCCTTGAAATGCGGAGCTTGTGAACTGAGTCCCATTATCAGTGATGATCTTATTTGGTACTCCGAATCTGCTCACGATAGATTGTAGAAAATTGATTGCAGATTGTTTGTTGATCGTCACAACAGGAGTAGCTTTCGGCCACTTGGTGAACTTGTCGATGGCGACGTACAGGAACTTGTAACCTCCGACGGCTCTTGGGAAGGGTCCCAAGATGTCCATCCCCCACACAGTGAAAGGCCATGTAGGAGGTATCATTTGTAAGGACTGAGCAGGTGTATGAATTTGCTTTGCATAAAATTGGCATGCTTTGCATTTATTCACTAGCTCAGTGGCATCCTGGAGCGCTGTAGGCCAGTAGAAGCCGTGCCGAAAGGCTTTTCCGACCAGCGTGCGGGAAGATGCGTGGTTCCCACACTCACCTCCATGGATTTCTACGAGGAGCTCGCAGCCTTCTTCCCCTGTGATGCACCGCATTAGGATGCCGTTGGCACCGCGCCGGTAGAGATCCCCTTCTACCAACGTGTATCTTTTAGCCAATCTGACTACCCGGTCAGCGGATACATCATCGTCAGGAAGGATGTTGTCTTTCAAGTAGTTCCGGATCTCCGAGATCCATGCATCGGAACTGACTTGAGCATTTGAGTCTTGCGTGCTGGGTTGCTCGGAGCTTCCGGCAGCACCTACGACCCTTGATGGCTGCCATGGTAACAGGGCCATCGGGACCGTCAGCTTCGGTATGCTGATCTCGCCCCCTTCGTTCAGTTCGGCAGGCTGAACTGTGGGTTTTGACAACCTCCGGACAAAGGTCCCGTCAGGAGCCGGAGCTCCGGTTGACGCCTTGGTCTAGAGTTCATCAGCTTCAGCGTTGTGAGCACGCTGAACATGGTGGAGGTCTAGGACTTCGAAGTCCTTCTGAAGCCTCTGGACTTCAAGGAGGTAAGCAGCCAGCTGGAAATTATTGCAGGAGCATTCACCCTTCACCTGCTTGATGACAAGTTGTGAATCTCCTTTGACCAGCAACTGCTTGACACCATATGATAGTGCCACCTTTAATCCATAGATGAGTGCTTCGTACTCTGCCATGTTGTTGGTTGCCTTGAAGTCAAGGTGTACCATGTATTTCATCTTCTCCCCGGTTGGTGCGAGGAGAAGGATTCCAGCTCCGGCTCCCTGCTTCTGCATGGAGCCGTCGAAGTAAAGGGTCCAGTGAGGCTTAGTGAAGGCTGGAACTTGAGGTTCCGTCTTCTGCTCGCTGGGGCCCCCAGGGTTTAATGGAGAGGGAGTCCATTCTGCCACGAAATCTGCCAACGCTTGACTCTTGATTGCTTGTCTTGGAATGAATTCAAGGTCGAATTCAGCCAGTTCCGCTGCCCACTTTGCAATATTCCCAGTTGAATTGGGATTATGCAGGATCGCTCGAAGTGGATATGAGGTCACCACTGAGACTTTGTGAGCTTGGAAATAGTGTCGAAGCTTCCTTGAGGCAATAAGAACTGCATAGAGCAGTTTATGCACCTCTAGGTATCGAGTCTTGGCATCATGTAACACTTCACTAATGAAGTATACCGGGCGTTGAATGGTTCGGACCCTCCCGGAGGGGTCCGAAGCTTCCTCTTCATTGATCCGGACCCTCTCGGAGGGGTCCAGACTCTCTTCGGGGACCTCCGGGTTCTGGGTGGAGGAACCCGGAGCTTCTTCAGGAATGACCTGGATCCTCTCGGAGGGATCCGGGTCCTCTGAAGTGGCTTCTTGTGGGTTCAAGTCTGGGAGCTGGGACCCAGACCCGCTTTCAGGAACCTCCGGACCCTCCCGAAGGGGTCTGGATTCCTGAGTATTGGGTAGTTCCGGTCTCTCCGCAACCAGAACCATACTGACGACTTCGTCAGCAGCTGAAATGTAAAGCAATAAAGGCTCACCAGGGTTCGGAGCTACCAAGACCGGTAGGGTGGTGAGGAACTGTTTCAGCTCCTGGAATGCCTTCTCTGCTTCTTCAGACCATTGGAATGGTCCGGACTTCCTCAGCAACTTGAAGAAGGGAAGTGCCCTTTCCGCCAGTCTTGAAATGAACCGGCTGAGGGCTGCTAGACATCCAGTTAATTTTTGGACGTCTTTGATGCGGGTTGGTGGCCGCATGTCTTCAATGGCTTTTATCTTCGCCGGATTAGCCTCTATGCCCCGGTGACTTACCAGGAAACCAAGAAGCTTTCTGGAACTAACCCCGAATACGCACTTGTCTGGGTTTAGCTTCGTGCGGGTGGCCCGCAGCTTGTCGAAGACAGCCTGCAAGGTGTCCAAGAGGGACTCCTTGTTCTTGACTTTGACCACGATGTCATCGACGTACACTTCCACTATGTCTCTGATGAGTTCTTCGAAAGTTTTGTACATAGCTCGTACAAAAGTCGAAGCTGCATTCTTGAGACCAAAAGGCATGGCTGTGTAACAATACAATCCATCCACTGTGATGAATGAAGTATGTTCTTCATCTTCCCTAGACATCCTGATTTGATGATATCCAGAATATGCGTCTAGAAAACACAGTAACTCACACCCGGAGGTGGAATCCACTATCTGATCTATTCTAGGTAGTGGGAATGGATCTTTTGGACATGCCTTATTCAGTGTGGTGTAGTCGATGCACATCCGAAGTTTCCCGCCGGCCTTAGGCACAACGACTGGGTTTGCCAGCCATTTTGGATGGTAAACTTCTCGGATGAATCCGGCTTCGAGCAACTTCTTCACTTCTTGTCGGATGAAGTTCTGTCGCTCCACAGATTGCTTCCGAGGTTTCTGATGCACAGGCCGAGCGTCGGGGTAAATCTTCAGATTGTGCTCAATCACTTCCCTGGGGATCCCGGGAATTTGTGACGGTTGCCAAGCAAACACGTCAACGTTAGCCCGGAGGAAAGTGATGAGCGCGAGTTCCTATTTGTCGTTCAAGCCACCCGATATGCGGGTAGTTTGAGTGACATCGGAACCAATTTGGACGACTTTGACGGGAATGTCAGTGTCGCCGCTTGGCTGCACACGGGGTGCAGAGGTCGAGCCTCGTTGACGAATGCTCGGAGGTTGTGGAGCTTGCTTCTGTCTGGAGTCCTCCTCTTGCGCTGTGGTGAGTGCGTGGAGTTCCTCCAGAGCAGTTACTCCGGCAGTGCGATCTCCGCGGATCCGGAGAACGCCTACTGGTGTTGGCATCTTCAACACCAGGTATCCATAATGAGCAGCTGCCATGAATTTGTACAAGGCAGGCCTACCCAAGATGGCGTTGAATGGTAAGTTGATCTGAGCGACGTCGAAGACCAACTTCTCGGTGCGATACTTCTCCCGGGTCCCAAAGGTAATGGGGAGAGTAATAGCTCCGAGTGGAGTAATGGCCCCCGGACCTACTCCGGAGAAAGGTCGAGAGGGCTGGAGGTCCGAAGGTCGGAGCTGAAGCTTAGTGAAAGCTTCAAAGCTGATGAGGTTAAGCCCCAAACCTCCGTCTACCAGGACATGATGAAGCTGGATGTTGTTGATGGTGGGAGATACCATCAAGGGTAATTGGCCAGCTCCGACCATGCTTTGAGGACAGTCCGAAGCATCAAAAGTGATGGGTGTGTCCATCCACTTTCGATGTGGCTCCGGTCTAGCTGTAGGAGCTACAGCAGCCATATCCCGTTGCATAGTCTTGATGACACGACGAGAAGTGATGTCCCATGATCCACCAAAGATGGTGTTCATAGTTTTTCGACGCTCGTTGTCGGAGACGTCGGAGTCATCGTTGACGGAGGTGTAGACGGCTTTCAGGACCTTTTTGGGGTCCTGAAACCCTTACTCCTCTTCAGCCGGAGCTTCGTCAACCTTCTGTTTCCCCTCCCTCTGTCGGAAAGGAGACCCTTCCCGGCGCTTGCTGTAGCGCTCGGCAAGGTTTTGGACCTCCCGGCAGTCCTCCAGTCTGTGGCTGCCCGTTTTGTGAATGGGGCACCACATCTTGGATTTGCCGCCGTCTTCAGAAGACGGTCGAGGTCGCTTCTCGGGGCGTGGCCCCCGGCCACCAGGAGTTGCAGTGGCTGCAACGTTGGATGTGCCGGCCGACGGCTTCTTCTTGCCGTTGGTCTTCTTTTTCTTCTCGCCACTCCCGGAGGTAGCGGCTTCTTGTTTGGAGGATTTTTTATGATCCTCCAAGGCTGGTTTGGAGTGCATTTCACGGCCCTCCGCAGCTCTGGCACATTTGTCTGCCAAGCTGAAGAGCTCCGTGACGCTGGTGATCTCTTTGATCGCCAGCTTCTCCAACATCTTCTTGTCTCGCACACCCTGTCTGAATGCCACAATGACAGAAGCGCTTGAGATAGAAGGGATTTTGTTACGTACCTGAGAGAACCTCTGGATGAATGACCGCAAAGATTCTCCTCCTTTTTGCACAACTGCAAAAAGGTCTAGTTCAGTGCCCGGTCGGGTGTATGAACTCCCGAAATTGGCAGTGAACTGACGGCACAGCTCCTCCCAACTGTCGATAGAGTTGGGTGGAAGGCTCATAAACCAGGACCTGGCAGTCCCAGTTAAGGCCACTGGAAAATAGTTGGCCATTACGGCCTCGTTTCCTCCAGCTGCTAAGATTGCAGTGGAGTATATCTGCAGAAATTCTACGGGGTTGACAGTCCCGTCGAATTTTTCCGGCAAATGTGGCCGGAACTTCTGTGGCCATCTAACCATGCGTAGGTGCATGGCTAGGGCGGAACAGCCTCCTCCTACTCCTTCCAGAGTAGAAAGGTCTTGAGCATCTCGTCTTTCTCGAGCTCGCTCGATGTGGACACGACCGTCCTGTTGACGGTATCGGCGATCAAGCTCCGCCCGGAGGTCGTGGGTCGAAAGCCGAGATGCGGTATGGGTGCGTCGTGCCCCAGAGTGCAACGACGTCACTTGCTGTGATGCAGCTCGTCTTCGGTTGTTGGAGACATGCGGACCAAGTCTTCCAGACAACGTCCGTCGCTGCGACGGGGCCCGCCCTGAAGGAGGTGGACCATGGTTGTTGAGGTGTTCAGCCGCTGCTGCGACCAAATGCTCAACATCAGCCCTCCTTTGCTCCATGGCACCTTGAGATGCATCCGGAGGTGGTGGTCGCTGGAGAAGAGCACGCGCTGCATGGAGCGCATGTTCTGGGTTGTCACGACTTGCCGGCGCAGAATGTGACGCCGGTGCACCATCATGTTGTCCGGCATGTCTTGCCGGAGAAGATGGTGGTGGTGGGAGTGTGACTCCTGCTGGTGCTGAGGCTCCTGCCAGTGGCTGCATGTTGGAGGGATTGCCTCCGACAGCCTGAGCAGCAGGTTGCCCGTTGGATGATCCAGCCGCAGAATTCACCATTCTTGAAGATCTCAGGCGCGCCCCTACCTGGCGCGCCAACTGTCGACTGTTGGAGTCGGCAGATCTCCTGACACTATGAAAGTGTTGGAGGAGTTTGTAGTTCGGTGTGGGCGCGCGGAGACTCAAGAAGGTGAATCACGATTGGACTCGAGTGACACAGTGGTTTACGTGGTTCGGGCCGCCTGAGCGTAATACCCTACTCCACGGGTGTGTGTGTGTGTTGTATTAACTTGTGAGCTTGAGTGTGTTCCAGAGTTCTCTCTCTGTGTACCGTCGGTTTGTCCTTTTATAGTACAAGGACAAACCGTTACAAATCAGCCTGGCCCGACATGTGGCCCTGGCGGTTACTAGTATTGATACACGAGATTAATTGTTGTTAATAACCCTGTAACGGCTCCGACAGTGCTGTTACAGGTGTTAAGATCGTCCGATTAAGTATCATTAACGTGGAATTAATGATAATTAATCAGGTCTTGAAGTCCGCGGCTGTCCTTTGAAGATCCGGAGCCGTTACAATGTCTCTCGGAGGTTTGCAGCGGCTAGCTCCGACGTATGGACACGTGGCAGCTCCGGAGCTTGCTGGTGGGAAGCGGGAAGCTCCGGGGTGGCCTGGCACGTGTCAGGTCCGGAGCTTCTCTCGGTCAGGGGTTAAGTCCGGAGGTGCCGTTTCAGTACCTAGCCCGGAGCTTCACCCTTGCGGGTAATAGCTCCGGTCTGACAGTACACGTGGCAACCTAGGGGTTAACCATGTTGGAGAAGCAGGTCCGGTTATGTCTGATAAGTGGGCCCCCAAGGGTCTTCAATTTGAGTAGATGTCCTTCCCTTGAGATCTTTGTAACCTCAGGGGGTGTATGGTTTTTAGGGTACCGACACACGCCAAGCAAATTCACACTCTAGCGCAGACACTGCAGATGATCCCACCCTCCTTGCCTTTCGCGGTCTGGGGGCTGGATATCATGGGACCCTTCGCTAGGGCAGTCGGAGGGTACCGATTCCTCTACGTCGCTGTATACAAGTGCACCAAGTGGCCGGAGGCAGCCCTAGTGATCAACATCAACAAGGAGTCCGCGGCCAAGTTCATCAAGTCAATTGTCTGCAGGTTTGGGGTCCCAAATAGGATCATCACCGACAACAGGACCCAGTTCACCAATGCAGTGTTCCAGGACTACTGCAAAGACCTCGACGTCCAAGTTTTTTATGCATTCGTGGCTCATCCAAAGAGCAGCGGTCAAGTTGAAGGGCCCGACGCTGAGATCCTCAAGGGTCTCAAGACACGCACGTATAACAGCTTGGATAAGCATGGTGCCAAGTGGGTTGACAAACTCTCCTGTGCGCTATGGCCAAGCCGGACATCACCCAGATGCGCCACTGGAGAAACACCTTTCTTCCTGGTGTATGGGACCGAGGCCATATGTAACATCCTGAAATTCACAAACTAGTTCATCGAGCTTATAAAAATAATCACCAATAATAATATGTATACACACACACATATCAGAGAGTTAAAATAAAAATAATAAAATAAAATAATCATTGATCGTTACATACAAAAAATAAATAAAGAAATAATGATCAACTCAAGAGCAGAGAGTACACCATGATAATAAAATGAGAGCCAAGGAAAATAATAAAAATAAAAGGTGCTCACGTTGCCAACGTCCCAGCAAGGCTCACGCTACCCTCACAGGAAGCCTAGAGCATTTTTCAACCAACACCCTCCTCCTTCTCTCTAATCACAAAATGGTCATGCACCTTTATGCTCCCAACACGCCACCATCCCTCTGTACCAGACCAGCCATTTTTCAATCACCCCCTACTACTTTTGCTTATTTACAAAATGCTCCCTCTTCTACCTCCAGAAAGAACAACGCGCTGTCATCTGTACAAGCAAAATCAGCGCCATTAGCATCCCATGGCAGCAGGCGCGCCTCCCCTCCCCTCCTTCTCCATCTCCTTGGAAGACTCTCAAGCGCCCGTACGGCGCATTCAAGCCACGCCCGCCGCTGCTCATAGGAAGTGACCAATACCTACTTTCCTCACGCACGTGGAAACGAACGCCTCAACAGCCGCGCAGGCGCCGCTGTTACCCAACGATCGGCCGACGGGACGCGTTCAGGGCCGCAGCCAATTGGCAAGCCTACCCTCGAGCAAGTTCGACGAGCCCCCACCAGTGTACGATGAATATACTCCGTTTTTCTACTAACCGGCCGCCTACCACCGCTCTTCCGCCTATAAATCCGACCGTGTGGACTGCACCTCGCCTCAGCCGTGCTGCGCGACGGTGAAGGTAAGCTCCTCCCTCTCTCTCCAGTGCAACATCGAGCTTCCTCTTTTCATGACTGTCCTCTTCCCAAATCCATCCTATTTCCCATGAGCTGCGCCCAGACTGATGCCTAAATTGAGTTCATCGTGGCGCGAGCCTTCCATCCCCTCACCTCCTGGCCGCCATCTCCCTCATTTTTTCCCCATCGATTGGAGCCGCGTGTAGCAGACTCCATGTCCAGACGTAGACGAAGCACCCTGTTATAAGCCCATAAGGAGTCCTTGTCCCCACCCGTCGGTCCACTCATCCGGTCACGTAAGACTCAAGCGCTGCCGTGCCGCAAGCCTGATCTCTAAGACTACTCGCACTCGTTCACCTCTATATCCCACCTCTATATCTCATCTCTAAAAAGATTCTTTCTTTACAGTTTTGTTTCTCTCACTGGTTCACCTCTAAATTAGACATCTATATCATTTCCTACCTATTTAATTCCTTTCTTTCCTCTTTCTTTCTATTTTTCTCTTCTTTTATTTCTTCTCCCTTCCTTCTCTCTACATAGAGATGCCCCTATGTTTAGTACAATACTGTAGCAATCTGGGAAATAGGGGTGCCTTTAGAGGCACCACTGCACCGACCTCCCACCTCTATGCGTGTATAGCGGTGCCTTTAGAGGCACCGCTGAGGTCGGTCTAACCTGCCTAATTACCACATGCAAGCCCAAAGCAACAACAAGTCATTGGCCAACCCAACTGTGGGCCCGTAAACCACAAGGCCAATTCTGCATGTGGGTTGAGAGACTTGATACATACCCAAAGGCCAAATCCCTTCAACTAAATATTAATTTCCTTAATTTAATCAACCTCCACCTTATAAAATTAATACCTCACCCACACGAAGTCTGTTTAATCTAACTCTTTTACAAAAATCATATAAAATCTTAATCTATTTAATACAACTAATTTTGCCTGATGTATTGATGTACCCATGCCTTGCTTGTTTGTTTGTGATGCTGTCGGAGTAGACTCAGTGCCGAAGGAGAACCCAGAGGAACCAGGTGACTCGGAGAACACAGAACCGACAGTAGCGAAGGCGAGTTCTATCTATCCCTTTTTGATCATATCGCACCTATGTGAGGTTTATCCATTGTGGCCAATAAATTATATCATTGCATTTGTTGAGTGTCGAGTGATAGAGCAGAGCCTTATTAGTATCCATTGTTGCATATTGAAATGATGAGATTATGCATGATGATGATGCCTCTTGTATGTTGTATGGATGGTGAGAGCATGCATGAGTTGTGACCGGGGCAGATGGGCTAGTGTTGGCATATGTGCTACCATGGTGGTAGACTTACGACGAGTTCTATCATGAGGGTAGGCTCGTGATGGGTGTATGGAGGCTACCCTGGTGAGCCTTACGGACTGAGTTGTTTTGACATCTAACCTAACTTCTTTTCAGTACGACCACATGTACCTGTATGGGCGGGGCTTAGCCTAATCCCGGTGGCTAACCCAACAGTCATCCACGGTGGAAAGAGAGTTATGTTGAGAGATTATTGAGCTCACTGATGATATTGATACTAGGTTGGAGGCGACTGGTCTGGGTGATGTTTGGACTGGGTGTCGGTTATGTTGGGCTATCTTTGATGCTCCATTCATGTGGGTACATCGTACAACCTCTACATAGTGTAAAATCCATTCGAATGGCTGTGTCCTCGGTATAAGAAGGGTTACGATGTGGTCCTAACAACTATAAAGCCACCTATGGTAAGATTGAGATGAGTGAGGTGGGAGGTATTCACTTGCATTAGTTGCATTGTTATTTATCTTGCGCATTGCATTTATATCTGTATTATTCCCCTCCTGAAGGGCGAGGTGGAGCTTGCTGAGTACTTTTGTACTCAAACGTTGTTGATTGATTGTTTTTTAGAGGATCATGACTTCGTGTCAGAGTACTTTGAGTAGGATCGTGTCCGCACCCAAGTTGTGTGTAGTGGAACCATGGACGACGACGAGCTACTAGTCTACGTGTTGATGTTCATTGTATTTGCCTTGTCACTAGTTGTAGTTTTTATCCATAAGGCTATGCTGTTGAAATAAAGCTATGTATGGTTGTGGTTCCACTTGTGTTGTAATATTATGTACCGAACCTTGTATTTGGTAATAATATTACATGTTTAGTTCCGATCTTATGGGTCGGGAGGCTTCACCATCATCCAACTCCGGCATCACCCAAGGGGCCTGCCGTCGACTTCCAAGCATGTTGATGATAGCAACAAGCGCTAATAAGTAAGTACACTCTCCTGCCCTGCTCTTGTTGCTAACAAGGTTCTCTTGTGGTATCCTGTACACCAGGGGCCTGCTGTCAACGCACCTACGACGATGGTGGGTGACGCTGAAGCAGCCAGCTCTGGCACCCCCCGAAGGGCCTGCCGTCGACACTTCTGCGAAGATGGTGGGTGACGCCAGAGCATCCAGCTCCGGCACCTCCTAGGGGCCTACCGTTGCCGACTTTACGATGATGGCGGAAGACACCAGAGCATCCATCTCTGGCACCTCCCAGGTGACCTGTCGTCGACGTCCTAACGATGATGGAGGGCGACGCTGGAGCAGCCAGCTCCGGCACCTTCCAGGGGGCCTGCCGTTGACGAATATACGACGATGGTGGGTGACGCCAGAGCATCCAGGTCCAGCATCACCCAAGGGGCCTGCCGTCGACATCCAAGCATGTTGACGACAGCAACAAGCGCTAATAAGTGAGTACACTCTCCTGTCCCGCTCTTGTTGCTAACAAGGTTCTCTTGTACACAAGGGGCCTGTCGTCGACGCATCTACGACGATGGTGGGAGACACCAAAGCAGTCAGCTTCGGCACCCCCCGAAGGGCCTACCATTGACGCTTCTGCGAAGATGGTGGACGACGTCGGAGCATCCAGCTCCAGCACCTCCCAGGGGGCCTGCCATCGACGTATACACAACGATGGCGGGCGACGTTGGAGTATCCAGCTCCGGCACCTCCCAGGGGGCCTGCCGTTGACGACTTTACGACGAGGAAGGGCGACGCCAGAGCAGCCAGCTCTGGCACCTCCCAGGTGGCCTGCTGCCGACGCATCTACGACGATGGTGGGCGACGCCAGAGGATCCAGCTCCGGCATCACCCAAGGGTCCTGCCTTCAACGTCAACACTCAGACAAAGCTCTGCGCTCCTGGATGGGACACACCGAGGCCAACCACTCACGCTCCCCCACTCTGTTGGGGAACAGTCGAGGACATCCTGCGCTCAAGTAGTAGACGTACCCAACAATCTGGCCAAGCCTACCATGGGCCTCTAAGGGGGTTCCATAGGCAGGACGTCAACTAGCAACAAATCGGCCGTGTCAACTGTGCAAGCGTTGGTCCCTCAAAAGCTAACGATATCATCAAAAGCTCTTCAAGACCTTACACAGAGAAGGAATCGGGGGCAATAATTTGAGAAGCACAAGACAAGCACACAAGAAAAACAACATAGATTCAAATTCATTAACACTTATTTGTACAAAGGGGCCATCCCCAGTTACAAAAGCACTCCGTCTGGGTACTGCCGGTCTCAACTCCACTGGAACGAAGAGGCCACCTACTGGGCAAGGTCCTAGACTTTGGCCCTCGCCTCCTCCTCTCGCTCATCAAGGGGGCCTTTCTCCATCGGCTCCAACGGGATCGTCGAGTACCAGCTCCAGAAGCATACCAAGCCATGGGAGGCCACCAACTCAGCCAGCTCTGTTCCTTCGACCTTCAGCCGCCTCGCAAGGACGGTTTTCACTGACCCCAATGTTGAGTAGAGGGAGTCCATAGCTGGGAGCAGCTCAGCCACCCCATGAGACAGCTCCCCGCGTGGCACGGGACCAAGGTCGAGGGGTTCCAACACCGCCCCAGCACGGGCCAGGAAGTCTCGGATCCCTTGGGCCTCAGTCTCGTGGGAGGCCTGGAGGATCTCCGCCTCTCTCCGCACAGCTTCCTCCCGGTCAGCGAGCTCCCGAGCACGACGCTCCAATTCATTCTCCCGGCGCTTGATGGCGAGCTCTGAGTCCTGCATAGCCCGACACTTCTCCTCCAGGCTCTGGGAGACCTCCTCCTCCTTCACCGCCAAGTCTTGTTCTGCATCAGCAACGACAACTTCTTGGCGGACCAACTCCATCCGCTGATAATCGCACAGTTTCAGACGAGCATCAGCGACATCATGGACCTTCAAAGCCTTCAACTCGAGCTCCTTGTTATTGGCATCGACCAGCTTCACCAAGCGTCGCTCCTCCGCAAGATGATTCTCTCGGGCGTAAGCAGCCTGCGTCTGGTGCAAGACGGACTGGGCCACGACAACAACATCGGTGAGAGTGATCGGCGGGACCGTCGCCACGGATGGCTGCCTCTCCGTCCCTTCTGCCGACTCCGCGACAGACACCATCGCCTGGGGACTGTATGGCTCCCCAACTGGAGCTCCAGGAACCACCACGTCTCTGCCCGGTGCTGAAGTCCCCTCCTCTGCTGCAAGGGCATCGCTGGCCGCCGATGGTGAGTCGCCATCTTGTGCGCCAATAACATCAGGCGTTGATGCCGCTTTAACGGCGGGTGGGTCAGCTCCGCCAAGGGAAGTCGCCACAACCAAAGTAGCTGCCTCCTCGCCTGGCACCTCCTCACCTGGCACCATCTCTGCCCACCTGCCTCGACGGACGGGGGTGCAGGGACATCGGCATCACCGGAAGCCGGTGCACCTTCAGGCGTAGGGTGCGGTGCAGCAGATCCCGTTCCAGCTCTAGGAAGTGTGGGACTCACCAAGCCCACCCTGAGGAGCACCAAGGGCGCTATGTAGATCGACGAAGCGATGAAAGGCCAAAACCAACTTCGTCAAAGCGAATAATAAAATAAGAGAAATAGCAGAGGAAGAAGTTGCGGCTTACTGGCAGGTCGGACTGCTCCATGCCTCCCACCCGCACGCGGTAGATCCAGGTCGCCAGGACATGACGACAAGGCCGGCGTCGCCGTCTCTGGCACCAGCTCTTGGTCGACCTGTGTCGGTGTGATCACCTGCGCAGACCCCTCAGCACCTCCTCCGGAGCAAGGGCCGTCGCTAGAATCAAAGACCTAGTCGACGACATAAGCTTTAGCCCCTCTGGCTCCCTCACGATGGGAGATGGGTGTACCGTCCCCCCGAGTTAGCTTCCGCTTCTTCGGCATAGAAGTGGCGGAGCCCGTGGCCAGCGTACGGGAATGCTTTCTCAGCTCCGGAGCTGGTGTCGGCTGGCTGACCCCTGCCCTGTTGGAGGCTGTTGAGGGCCCTATCTCCGCCCTTGCTAAAGGACGAGAGGAAGATCCTGACCTTGGCTGCGTCGCAGCATGACACCGCTCTAGGACCACCGAAGCCCTAGCGGTATCTTCAGGATGCTGACGGACGAGGTCAAACACATTGACCTTTGGCATCAAGCTATGTAGTTCGGCCCTCAAGTTTGTGGTCATGTGGAGCGGCTGGCAGTCGACCGAGATGGAGACGTGCTAGTCGTCAACAATGTCAGAGGTCATCGCCTTCAACATCTCCTCCAACATCTTGGGAGTTGGGTTGTCCAGATCCAGCCGGCATTGGCCGTACTTGCCTATGTAGACCTCGGCCCCGTGCAGACGCTGCTGGAGGGGGGCAGCACAACAGAGCAAGAAGTTTGCCAACACCATCAGGGAGGTCAAGCCCTTATCAGCCAAGAATCGGATCCTCTTCAGCACGGGCTTGCAATCCTTTGTCAACCCCTGGAATGCTTCCTAGGTGGTAGGGTTGGAAGCTAGATCTTCGGATGACATCTTCAGCAAAGCATGGGCCTCAGTCTGCCCGATCACCTAGTCTTCCCTCCAGTTGCTCCATTTGCCCCCTTTGAACGAGGCAATATAGCCCCAGGAGGTCTTGTCCCGATGACGGAAGTAGTAGGCACCCACTTGGGTCGTCACACTCTTTCCAGTGGTCTTCATCACGAAGAAGAACCGGAACAACTCCACCATTGGCAGACAGCCCACGAATGCCTCGCACAGGTGGACGAACACGGCGACCAAGGCGATGGAGTTCGGCGACAGGTGGTGAAGGTGCAGCTCGTATTCCCCCAGCACTGCAAGGAAGAACCTTGATAGTGGGAGTGCAAGCCCAGCAGTAGCGTTGCAATGAAGAGAACAATGTCATCTTCGCAAAGATCTTGAAGCTCAGGAGATCCACAACGGATCATCGATCCGCAATCTACCGCTGCCCAACCGAGAAGTCGCCTCATTGGCACCAGATCCCCGGTCAACTAGAAGTGAGAAGATGGTAGTGGGGAAGCCATTGGAGCAAGCGAAGGTGAGAGATTTGGCTGAGGGGCGAAGGCTCGGGCGCTCGAGGAAGAAGGCGAGAACTTAGGCTGCGGGGTGTGAGTAAGGAAGGAACCGTCCCCTCTAGCAAAGGTATCCTTTTTTATCACCCCCACGACGCCTGAGTACTTCGTGTATATCACAAAGGCTCGACCCTCACCACTCAACGCACAACACCCATGACAATGGACTCTGCGCCTCTTGTCAGAAGCATTGGCCAAGGCTGTCAACCACCTGAGAAAACAGCTGAAGCGGCTCCCGTGAAGGTGGAGCTAACAAAAGTGCTATAGCCGCATTGGGGACCGTTGCAGTTAAAGGCGCCGCAGAAGACAGAGATACTACAACAAACAAAGATTCTGTCGCCATAGTCCCACAACAAGATGAGGACGCATGGCGGCTTTGGCAGAAGCGCCCACCACTTTGGTTGTCCAAGACAGAATTCAAAGCACAGTGCGGGAAAACATGGAAAGGGCTCCACCATTGGGCTCGTCACCTCGCCCCAAGGTGGACCCAGGGGCTATTGTGGGTACCCTGCAGACGGGGTACCCTCGCACATAGGATGAAGACACCAAGGCACGTCCGGTGGAACCACGTGCCCCAAAGGTACCAAAACCTCGACCTTCCTCGATCGAGCTCCAACACTGTCACGTGAGCCTTGAAGGTGGGATTCGGCTCCTCCGATAAGACGGGCTCCCGAGTCGCCACGTGTTAGGAAGGGACCTCACCCAAACTTGGGGTAGAGCTCCCGTGCAGCCACGTGGCTTGGAGCACCAGTCCAGGTACCCCCCGCCCCCCCACAGGGAAGGGCCCGGAGCTGCCACGTTCCCCGGAGAGCCCTGGAGCTTCTACGCGTCGAGAAGAACCGAGATTGGCCTCCCCCACAGGGGCCAGCCCCGACGCTGCCACATGTCCCACAACTTGTCCTGGATGGTAAGACACGGGAGTTAAGGGATAGTGCGCCCTGCCCGAAGCATTGAAGATGCGCCCTCCCTACGGCGCACAAAGCGGAGCACGCCAATGGTCAGAGACCGCTGTGACCAATCGCATCACAATAAAGGCACTGCAAGCCTATCTCACTCAGCCAAATGGGTAGCTTGCGACAACAAGACAGGTTGACAGGACACCTTCTGCCATCGTCAGCAACAACGCGTGGGCTACTGGCGAGAGAGGCGGCAAGACGGTGAGTCTTCACTGCCACGATCAAAAGAAGCTTATGCGAGAAGCATGGACCTTTAGGATAATATCACCCGGGACCACCTGTCGGGTCCCAGACCCTACTTGTAAGGCGTCCGGCCTTGTCTATAAAAGGACCGGACCGCCACCGTACAAAGGACCCAACATCGAATCCCCGATACACACACGGATTCACACACACTAGCAATACAATCTACCATGGAGTAGGGTGTTATGCTCCTTGCGGCTCGAACCACGTAGAAACCGCCGTATCATACTCTCTCATACGCACGTACACTTGATTGAGACCTAAGCCCCGCCAAACAAGAACCTCCGCGGGCTGCTCCTTAGCAGATCCGGGGGAAGTGTCGTTAAACACTTCGACAATAATCATAATATGAAAGACACTAGTTCAGATGACAATGATCAAAATAATATGTAAAGAAATTATTAAGGTGATAATGATCACTTGAATACAGAAGGAAATAATTCAAGTCATATTAATCACCTGAATATGGAAGGAAATAATTCAAATAATAATGATTAGGAAATATGAAGAAATTAATTCATTTGGTGTTGGTTGAGTTGCTTCCTGCTCAACCGAATGCACGCTCGTCTGGAGCATATGACAACTCATTAACTGTGTCCACCAAACCTCACACTCGGCTAAGAAGCGACATATAGAAAGAAAATGTATATATCCATGACACAATTAATACATATGGCTATATTACTTCAACAAGTGAACCATAAAATATAGATGAAGTACTTCGCGATAAAAATTATAGAGATGCATTGGATGTAGATTGTATGACACTCATGAAAACAAGACTTGTTTTTTGAAATGACACGAAACAAGATTTGAAATTTAGTTCTATCTTAGAAAGTGAGAAATATTATTGATTGTAAGTGGCTCTGTAAGATAAAATCATAATAATCACGGAGAGACGTGAGCCAACCAGCAAGATTTGAACCAGACGGCCCCGCTGGCGCCCATGTGCTGCCTCTCTCTCAGATCAACTATTCTATTGAACGCAATAGCCATTAAGCCATAACAAATAGACATGCTTAACCACATGAACCTTCCTGATTTCTAGGGCTAAATTTTTTTTTGACTGGTCGAATCATAAGAATCGCGAGCGTAATATAATAGTTTAATTTGGGCACGAGATCGAGATCGGGATTGAGATCGGACATAACAGAACGCATGGTGGACAGCCACATTATATTGATTCGAGTTCCATGTGTATGTATATACAATGGCATCCTCCTCTTTCTTTTCTCAGCGTAATCTGGAGATATCAGTTGGAAGAATCTTGCAGTCTAAACAACCATCCGTTTGTTATGGAGAAGGCCAACTGCTCACCTTTAAAATAAAAGCATTATTAAGCTCGCGAACGATCCGTATGATGATATGATTACAACAACGGAGGGTTCTTCTGTTGTGCCATTCCCTGCCTCTGTGCTGCTGCGCGCGGCACATGATCAACCACCATAAGATCTCGTTGGCCCCAGTTAACATATGCTCGATATGTTTCTTTTTATTCGACGTTAGTTAGTTTAAGTTGAACTATATGCTAGAATAAACATCAACACACACACCAGTCGTGCTAAAATAATAAGCTTTAAAATGTTATCGAATAAGCTGAAAAATGGAGCAGATCAAAGTTGCCTTGATTGCAACTTCCGTATATTTTACTCTAAAACAATCACCTGAACCTTCATGAGATACTTATATTTCCTTTCCTAGACGGTATTTTTTATTATAGTCCGCTTTAATATTTCTGCTCCTACTGTCTTACATTGCACTACACAACAAAATATATTCTCTTCGGATCTTTTTATTTGTCATCTTAGATCATTTTTTATCTAGTCGATGACAAATAAAAAGTCTAGAGTGAGTAATATATTATTGAAAAACCACCGACGACGCAGTCGAATCGCAAAAAACATCATCTCAAACAGGCCTAGAGATGCTCATTATCCCGGCCGAATGCTTGTTCACCTCCAGGGCTACATCTACATGCTATATATTCAACCGCCCACTCCTCTCCGTAGCTGGTATTGTATCGCCTTCACAGTTACGAATTCACACTACAGGAATCCCGACGATTTGCGACGGCCAGGGCCGTCGCAAATAAGCCATATGCCGTCGCAAATAAGCTAGTTGCGACAGCTTTCTTTATTTGCGACGGCTTCCGGCCGTCGCAAATATGGCGTCGCAAATAAGCTTATTTGCGACGGCCACCGTCGCAAATAACCTTATTTGCGACGGCTAGGAGAGGCCGTCGCAAGTTGTTGCTGCGGGCTGGTGGGCCCCGCGAACTTATTTGCGACGGCATCGCCGTCACAAATAAGCATTAATTGCGACGGCCCAGCCTTCGCAATTAAGGACCACTATTTGCGACAGCCAGGCCGTCGCAAATAAGTTCAGAGGGCAGGGTCCACGTGTCCTCCTCCGGGACCCACGACGCTATTTGCGACGGCCAGGACGTCGCAATTAATGCTTATTTGCGACGGCCAGGCCGTCGCAAATAACTGTGGTTTAATTGCGACGGCTTGTGTCCTTATTTGCGACGGTACTGTATAAAAAGCCGTCGCAAATAAGGTTTTTTATTTTTTTTAAAAAACAGAAAATATTGCCCGGCTCGATGGCCAGAATCACAACAAACACAATATAGACAATATACACAATATATACACAGCATACACAAACATCATCACAACCACAAACTAAAATTCCGATACATCTCACATCGTCATCAACAAAGTAAATAAAAGGGCTCACTCGCCTATCTAACCTCCGAAGCCACCTCCGAAGTCGAAGTCGTCGTCGTCGCGCCTCAATCCAGGCGGCGGTAGCGAAGGCGACGGCGTTTGTGCAGCCGTCGCGGATCCCTGCAATTAATAAAACTTAGAGTTAGAATATAAATGCATCAACATCTCTCTCCCTACCTCTCCCTCTATCTTCATCTAGATCACCCTCTCTTCCTCTCTCTTTTCATTTCTCTCTTTGTCTCTCACTCTATCTTTCTTGCTCACTCTATCTCTCTATTGCTATCCTTTTCCCTCTATCTTCCTCCCTCTATCTCCATCTACATCTCCCTCCCTCTATCTTCCTCTCTCTCTATCTCCATCTACATCTTACTCTCTCTTCATTCCCATCCTACTCTATCTATCTTTCACTCTTTCTTCTGTCTCCCTTTCTTCTATCTCTTTCTTTCTTCTATCTCAATCATTTTCTTCTATCTAACTATCTCTCTCTTTCATCTATCTCAATCTTATTACGCTGGAGAAGAAGGATTACATAAAAACTTACCTGACCCGCTGAAGAAGGATCGCCTGGGAGGACCGGTGGTAGTACCGGTAGCTGGATTCCCAGACCCTGCGCCCGAGCGACGGCCTTGTTATTTGCGACGGCCATTTTAGAAACCGTCGCAAATACAGGCTTATTGGCGACGGTTTTTATTATTTGCGACGGCCATCTGCGGGCCGTCGCAAACAGGTTTATTTGCGACGGCTGGCCGTCGCAAATCGTCGGGATTCCTGTAGTGTCAGAAAGACAAGGAAGCACGAGCCACGCCGTCCTCTCGTTGCTTCGGCAAGAACAGCAATCAACGAAGCAAAAGCGATATAATGTACTTTTTCGGATCTTTTTATTTGTCACCGATTAGTTCAAAAACAATTAACCGGTGACAAATAAAAAGATCAGGAGAGAGTACTAAAGGTCTTAGAAACACGTATAGGTGGACAACGGGCCGGCACGACCCGAAAAAAAATTGGGCCGTGTCGAGCCAGCTCGCGGGCTGGAAGTCAAGGCCCGGGCATGGCCCGAGTTCATTTTAAGCGTGTCGGGTCGTACCGGACCCATAGCCCGTCTAAGTAAAAAAACATTAAAAAACATGAAAATAATCATTTTTGGGCCTAAATGGGCCATATGTCGGGCCAGGCCAGCCCGATGAACCGACTGTGCCGAGCTTAAACGGGTCGTGCTGGCAAGCCCGACAGGCAAGAGGTCAAGACCTGGCCACGGCCCGCACTGGGCTTCGAGCCGGCCTAGGCCCGATTTTTTCAGACCGTGTCAGATTCTAGCCGTGCTTTTTTTCGCGGACTTTCTTGACTGCTCATCTGGCCACTACAGAAACACGCAAATAGAAATAGCCCCGTTCAATTGCACGTGCCGCCACCAATTTCCATGGTGATGGATATCGACGACGCGGTCTCTGAACCAGAAAGTCTGCTGCTAGTAGCCCTTGTAATCAGAGTGAACGTAGCCGAGGTCGTATCAGTACGGGGTGCTACCAACCGACCCGGACGGACCTACCGGTGATGGGAACAGAGACGTAGTGTTGCCGCCGCATGACCGGCGGCATACGACCGCGCGCGTGCGCGCTAGTTGCGTGACTGAACCGATGACCTCACGGGCATGGCATGAGCATGAGCATGAGGCCGCCTCGCCGCCGCGTCTGTTGGTCCAGACTCCCGAGGGATGGGACTCGGGGTTAAATAGCGCGCCGGCCGGCCGGTCCACGCAGCTTCGGCATGCTGGTTATGCACGCAAGACTAGTCACTAGTCAGCTAGTGCGAACCAGCAGCTGGCTTAGAGAAACTGCCGGTATAATGGGAGTGCGACGTGTCTCCGTGGAGGCGTGGAGTGCATCAGAATCTAGCGGATTTTATTGATCTTATGAATTGATGTAGTTTTAAAAATTGTGTGTAGTTCTAGAACTGGATATGAACGGTCAATGTGAGTATGTGAGTGACGTGGGGATTATTCCAAGGTGGGACTCGCCTACCAAATTACGACTTGGGCTCTTCCTTAGCATGAAAGATGACGTCAGGTAGAAGATTACTATCTCGATTTTTGCCGGATAGGAAAGAAAACATTCGTGTCAAGATTAGATATAACGAGTTAGCAATAGAACTTAACAAACATGTAACCAACTTTGGATACTATCAGTACTCAGGTACTTTCTGATACCGCACATAAAATCAAAGAGTTTTTATACCCGAGTTGAAGACTTCCGAAGGCAACACGCGTCACACAACACTGGACCCACATCCCTCGTTTGGTTAGCTCCAGTGCCGCCACGTGTCACGCGGAGCTGGACCTACCTTCCTTCACACAGAAGCTCTGCTACCGTCACGTGTCCAGCAGTCCTGGACCTAACCCTCAGTAGAGGGAAGCTCCGGCGCCGTCACGCGTCAAGTGGCTCCTGACCTGCCTCCCAACAGAGGGAAGCTCCAGAGCTTCCACGTGTTAAATCTTCGGATCTAAGTCAACCACAGGAAGACCACGGGATCTCCAACGGCGCAAATATTCAAGAGGCAATCAAACAATCGTTACAAGACCTGTTTAAGCGTTATTAATTCAGTATTAACAATGCAGAATCAAAGGACTATCAATACCGGTAATGCCACCATTAAAACGTGTTATCACACTGTTAATCACTTATAATACCAGTAGATCATGTATATGGTGATTAATATATTCGGGGCCACCTGTCGGGCCACACATATACTATAACGGTCAGTCCTTAGCATATAAAAGGATTGCGTCGCACTGTAGAAGTCAACTAAGCTCACACGCAGACAAGCAACTCGAGACACTCGTCACATACTCATACAATCAACAACCACCCCGTGGAGTAGGGTATTACGCTCAGACGGCCCAAGCCACGTAAAAACTCCTGCGTCATCATCTTATTCGTGATCTTACGCGCCCCATCGAATACGAACCTTCGCGAACTACACTTCGATAGATACATCCTAAGATCTCTAACCCCTATAAAAGGTGGAGGAGGGACACCAAACTGATACATCCTGAAAAACCACATACATCTTCACATAGATCTACCTCCCAATAAATTATCCAATACGCAGTCTTTAGTCGATAGCCAACCCACATATAACATTGTAGACCTCATATCAAGGAAGAATCAATCTAGCAGAAGTAAGGTATTGCCTCGTCGTAGAAGGTCCGAACCTGGAAAGTCCTTGTCTTCGTGTTACTGTTGAGATCATCAATGTGTCAATACTCGTTGAGTCCCTACGATCTTGTAGACAAAATTAAACAGGGAGCCTATTGTCCAGACGCTTGAAATCTAGCAAAACTTCAGACGCCGTTGTGACCATTGTCTTGCTTTAAGATCCGTGCTTACTCAACATTATCTTCTCTCTCCCGAACCTAATCTCCCGACTCCACTCCAGAGCGTGCTAGCCTGCTTGTCAGCCAAAGAAGAAGAGGTATTATTTTGTTAATTCTTAGTTGTTAATCTTTATAATTTATAAGAAGTATATTAGTTATAAAATAATAAATTTAAACTGATTTTTCCAATGTATAAATTAAAAGTGTTAATTTTTTAATTGTAGAGATTAACTGTTAATAAAATTTACCATTAATGATACAGAGTAAATGTTAAATAAGGTCCTGTTTGGAACCCCTAGAGCTAATAGTTAGCTGCTAAAAATTCGCCCTAGTGGTTCCAAACTCCTGTGCTAATAGAGTAGCTAATTATTAGCTATACCCTCAGCTAACTTTTATCTCATTAGCTGCTCCAACCCAACTAATCCCAACTAATTGTTGGCTAAAGTCCATTTTGCCCCTCTCTCATCTCTCTATCTCCTCCCCTACAGAATCGAACCGAAACAAAAATCAGTCTGGTCGACCGGCGGCCCTCGTCAGCCACGCGCTGCCGCCCCCCGTCGCCCATGCGCCATCGCCTGTATCGGCCCGCGCCGCCACCTCATTGCGGCCCGCACCCCTTCCTCCGTTGGCAAGGCGCCTCCGACCCCGTCGTCCAGATCATGTCACCGCCTCTTTCGGCCCACACCGCTTCCTCCATCGGCCAAGCGCCTCTGGCCCCGTCGTCCAGGTTGCGCCGCCACCTCCCGTCGGCAGGCGCCCCGAGAGGTACCTCCTCGCATCCCTCCCGTAGGATTTTTCACCATCGCTGTTTGATTTGACGTCGTCGCTCGTATTGCCTCCCTCCCGTAAGATCTGTCGGCGTCGATTAAGTCTCCGTAGCGCTGGCATTGAGACGCAAGGAATCATAGTTCGGTTTGTGGATCTAGATGGTCCCCGCAAGCGTGGCGTTTCAGGGGTAGGACAATTAAATGTACTATTGAACAAAATTAGCTCTACAGGTTTCAAACATACTTCAACTAATAATTAGCTAGCTAATAATTAGTTAGCCCAATTCAGCTAATAGATTATTAGCTAGCTAATAATTAGTTTTAGGGGTTCCAAACAGGACCTAAGCCCACTGAAATTTTGATCAATTTCTAGCGCATGTAGTCTAGACAAACCTAAATTTTAATGTGGTGAAATAACTACGGCAGTAAATAAGTGTACACGCATACACAGATATTACAACTATATCTACCGCACCTGCTAGTGAGTTGAGCTTTTCTCCTGGTGAGTAGCTCGGTGCCGACTATCCATAGTTACAAATACGACAATACTAAGGTCCCGTTTGGATGGATGAAACGTTTCTGATTCTGAGTATAATCACTTGAAACTGATCCAAATGGCAAAAACGAGAAATGTTTCAGGGGAGAAACACTCTGAAGTGATTCATTTTTTTGAATTGTGGAGGTGAAACACCTGAAAAGGTGTTCCACACCTTGGAACGCTTTGGTCAACCGTAACTCGGGTCCAAATTCTAGAGAAATTACGATGATTTGCCACCACTTTAGAATGTTTCTGTCGGTACCCTGGGTACCATATACCCCTTGAGATTGCAAAGATCTCAAGGAAATGTCATCTACTTGATTTGAAGACCTTCGGAGGCCCACATGTCAGACATAACCGGACCTGCTTCCCCAACATGGTTAGTCCCAGGGTCGCCACATGTACCATCAAACCGGAGCTACCGCCCACAAGGGGGAAGCTCCGGGCTATGTACCATAACGGCACCCCCGGACCTAACCCCAGACCGAGGGAAGCTCCAGAACTGACACGTGTCTGGTGGCATCGGACCTATCTGTTCCCCACAGTATGCTCCGGAGCTGCCACGTGTCCTACCGTCGGATCTTCAGCCTTAAACCTCTGGTAGACTCCACAACGGCTCCGGATCTTCAAAAGGGAATCAAGGACTTCAAGACCCGATTAAGTATCATTAATACTATGTTAATGACACACGATCGAACGACTTTAATTACCAGTAACAGTGCTGTCAAAGCTCATAACTCGGTCATTAAGGGTAATTAAGCGCATCAAATGTGTATCAATATTAGTAACTGCCAGGGCCACATGTCGGGCCAGGCCAACTTGTAACGGCCTGTCCTTGTACTATAAAAGGACAAACCGATGATACATAGGGGGGACGGATCCAACGGATCTGACCTGCTCTGATCTGATCGCACACTCTCAACTCACGTCACCTGAGTTGAGTTCATACATCCAATACAACACCAACACATCCCGTGGAGTAGGGTATTACGCTCGGGCGGCCCGAACCACGTAAATCTTCATGTCTCCTGTTCATTTTTCATTTCACATTCTTGAATCTCCGCGCGCCCACACCGAACTTCAAACACCGCAAACACTTTGGTAGTGTCGGGAGATCTGCCGGATCAAAACCACCGACAGTTGGCGCGCCAGGTAGGGGGAGCCTGAGATTTCAAGAATGGTGAACTCAGCTGCTGGATCATCCAATGGTCATCCTGCTGCTCAAGCTGCTGGGATCAATCCCTCCAATATGCAACCACCAGCAGGAACCTCAGTGCCAACAGGAGTCACACTTCCATCACCGCCGCCTCCACCAGCAAATCAAGCTGGGCAGCGCGATGGTGCACCGGCGTCAATCACTGCGTCGGCGAATCATGACAACCCGGAACACGCGCTCCATGCGACACGTGCTCTCATTCAGCGCCCACCACCTCCGGACACTTCCCGGGATGCAATGGAGTAGTGGAGGGCCGATGTGGAACACTTGGTTGTAGCAGCCAACCGCATCAGTAACCAGGGTCCTCCTCCTTCAGGACGGGCCCCGTCGCAGCGACAGACCTTGTCTGGCAGATTTGGTCCGCACGTTTCCAACAACAGGAGACGCACTGTGTTACAACAAGTGACGTCGTTGCCCTCCGGGGCGCGACACACTCACACAGTATCAAGGCTTTCAACTCAAGACCTCCGAGCGGAGCTTGATCGCCGATACTGTCAACAAGACGGCCGAGTCCATATCGAGCGTGCTCGTGAAAGACGAGAAGCTCAGGACATTCCTGCTCCTGAAGGAGTCGGAGGAGGCTGTTCAGCCCTGGCCATGCATCTGCGTATGGTCAGGTGGCCACAAAAATTCCGGCCTCACCTGCCGGAGAAGTTTGACAGGACCGTTAATCCCGTCGAATTTCTTCAGATTTACTCCACTGCTATCCTGGCAGCTAGAGGAAATGAGGCCGTAATGGCCAATTATTTTCCAGTGGCTTTAACTGGGACCGCCCGGTCCTGGTTTATGAGCCTTCCACCCAACTCCATCAACAGTTGGGAGGAGTTGTGCCGGCAGTTCACCGCCAACTTCGGGAGTTCATAAACCCAACCAGACACCGAACTAGACCTTTTTTGCAGTCGTGCAAAAAGGGGGAGAATCCCTGCGATCATTCATCTAGAGATTCTCTCAGGTACGAAACACTATCCCTTCTATCTCTAGTGATTCTGTCATTGTGGCATTTAGACAGGGCGTACGGGATAAGAAGATGTTGGAGAAACTGGCGATCAAGGAGATCACCAGTGTCACGGAACTCTTCAGCTTGGCTGACAAATGTGCCAGAGCTGCGGAGGGCCGTGAAATGCACTCCAAACCACCTCCGGAGGATCACAAAAAATCCTCCAAAGGAGAAGCCACTACCTCTGGGAGTGGCAAGAAGAAGAAAAAGACCAACGGCAAGAAGAAGCCGTCGGTCGGCGCATCTAATGCTGCAGCTGATGCAACTCTGGGTGGTCGGGGGCCACGCCCCGAGAAGCGACCTCGACCGTCTTCTGAAGACGGTGGTAAACCCAAGGTGTGGTGTCCAATTCACAAGACGGACAGCCACAATTTGGAAGACTGCCGGGAGGTCCAAAACCTTGCCGAGCGCTACAACAAGCGTCGGGAAGAAGTTCCTTTCCGACAGAGGGAAGGAAAACAAAAAGTTGAGGAAGCTCCGGCTGAAGAGGAGTTAGATTTTTAGGATCCTAAAAAGGTCCTGAAGGCCGTTTACACCTCCGTCGATGACGTTTCTGACGTCTTTGACAACGAGCGTCGGAAGACAATGAACACCATTTTTGGTGGATCATGGGACATCACCTCCCGTCGCGTCCTCAAGACAATGCGTTGGGACATGGCCGCTGTAGCTCCTACAGCCAGGGCGGAGCCTCATCGGAAGTGGATGGACACGACCATCACTTTTGATGCTTCGGACTGCCCTCGAAGCATGGTTGGAGCAGGCCAGTTACCTTTGATGGTATCTCCTACCATCAATAACATTCATCTCCACCATGTTATGGTAGACGGAGGTTCGGGGCTGAACCTCATAAGCTTCAAAGCTTTTACCAAGCTTCAGCTCCGACCTTCAGATCTTCATCCCTCCGGACCTTTCTCCGGAGTAGGTCCGGGAGCCATTACCCCACTCGGTGCTATTACTCTCCCCATTACCTTCGGGACCCGGGAGAAGTATCGCACTGAGAAGTTGGTCTTTGACGTTGCTCAGATCAACTTACCTTTCAACGCCATCTTGGGCAGGCCTGCCTTGTACAAATTCGTGGCAGCTGCTCATTATGGCTACTTGGTGTTAAAGATGCCAACACCAGTAGGCGTTCTCCGGATCCGCGGAGATCGCACTGCCGGAGTAACTGCTCTGGAAGAACTTCATGCGCTTACTATGGCGCAAGAGGAGGACTCCAGGCAGGAGCAAGCTCCAAAACCCCCGAGCATTCATCAGCGAGGCTCGACTTCTGCACCCCGTGTGCAGCCAAGCAGCGACACCGACATTCCCATCAAAGTCGTCCAAATCGGTTCCAATGCCGCTCAGACCAACCGTATAACCATATATCGGGGGGACTGAATGACAAATAGGAACTCGCGCTCATCGCTTTCCTCCAGGCTAATGTCGACGTGTTTGCCTGGCAACCGTCACAAATGCCTTGGATCCCCAGGGAAGTGATTGAGCACAATCTGAAGATCTACCCTGACGCTCGACCCGTGCATCAGAAGCCTCGGAAGCAATCCGTGGAGCGACAGAACTTCATTCGACAAGAAGTGAAGAAGTTGCTCGAAGCTGGATTCATCCGAGAAGTCTTCCATCCAAAATGGCTGGCAAACCCAGTCATTGTGCCCAAGGCCGGCGGGAAGCTTCGGATGTGTATTGACTACACAACACTCAATAAGGCATGTCCAAAAGATCCATTCCCACTACCTAGAATAGATCAGATAGTGGATTCCACCTCTGGGTGTGAATTACTGTGTTTCCTAGACGCATATTCTGGGTATCATCAAATCAGAATGTCCAGGAAAGATGAAGAGCATACCTCTTTCATCACAGTAGATGGATTGTACTGTTATACAGCCATGCCATTTGGTCTCAAGAATGCAGCTTCAACCTTTGTACAAGCTATGTACAAAACTTTTGAAGAACTCATTAGAGACATAGTGGAAGTGTACGTCGATGACATCGTGGTCAAGGTCAAGAACAAGGAGTCACTCCTTGACACCTTGCAGGCTGTCTTCGACAAGCTGCGGGTCACCCGCACAAAGCTAAACCCAGACAAGTGTGTCTTCGGGATTAGCTCCGGAAAACTTCTTGGTTTCCTGGTAAGTCACCGGGGCATAGAAGCTAATCCGGCGAAGATCAAAGCCATTGAAGACATGCGGCCACCAGCCCGCATCAAGGATGTCCAAAAGCTGGCTGGATGTCTAGCAGCCCTCAGCCGGTTCATTTCGAGACTGGCGGAACGGGCACTTCTCTTCTTCAAGTTATTGAGGAAGTCCAGACCATTCCAATGGTCTGAAGAAGCAGAAAAGGCTTTCCAGGAGCTAAAACAGTTCCTCACCACCCTACCAACTCTGGTAGCTCCGAACCCTGGTGAGCCTTTGCTGCTTTACATTTCAGCAACTGACGAAGTTGTCAGTATGGTCCTGGTTGCGGAGAGACCAGAACTATCCCATACTCAGGAATCCAGACCCCTCCGGGAGGGTCCGGAGGTTCCTGAAAGCGAGTCTGGGTCCCAGTTCCCAGACTTGAATCCACAAGAAGTTACTTCAGAAGATCTAGACCCCTCCGGGAGGGTCCCGATCGCTTCTGAAGAAGCTCCAGGTCCCTCCAGCAAGAACCCGGAGGTCCCCGAAGAAGGTCCGGATCCCCCTGGGAGGATCCGGGTCAATGAAGAGGAAGCTCCGGGCCCCTCCGGGAGGGTCCGGACCATTCAGCGCCCAGTGTACTTCATCAGTGAAGTACTTCATGACGCCAAGACTCAATACCTAGAGGTGCATAAGCTGCTCTATGCAGTTCTTATCGCCTCCAGGAAGCTTCGCCATTACTTCCAAGCTCACAAGATTCAGTGGTGACTTCTTACCCACTTCGAGCAATCTTGCATAATCTCAATTCAACCGTGAATATTGCAAAGTGGGCAGCGGAATTGGCCGAATTCGATCTCGAATTCATTCCAAGGCAAGCAATCAAGAGTCAAGCATTGGCGGATTTTGTGGCAGAATGGACTCCCTCTCCATCAAACTTTGGGGGCCCCAGTGAGCAGAAGCCGGAACATAAGGCTCCGGTCTTCACCGAGCCTCACTGGACCCTCTACTTCGACGGCTCTATGCAAAAGCAGGGGGCCGGAGCTGGAATCCTTCTCCTTGCACCAACTGGGGAGAAGGTAAAATACATGGTACACCTTGACTTCAAGGCGACCAACAACATGGCGGAGTACGAAGCACTCATCTACGGACTAAAGGTGGCACTATCATACGGTGTCAAGCAGCTGCTGGTCAAGGGAGATTCACAGCTCATCATTAAACAAGTGAAGGGTGAATGCTCCTGCAACAATCTCCAGCTAGCTGCTTACCTCCTTGAAGTCCAGAGGCTTCAGAAGGACTTCGAAGTCCTGGACCTCCACCATGTCCAGCGTGTCCACAACGCTGAAGCCGACGAACTCTCGACGAAAGCGTCAACCGAAGCTCCAGCTCCTGATGGAACTTTTGTCCGGAGGTTGTCAAAACCCACAGCTCAGCCTGCCGAACTGAGCGAAGGGGGCGAGATCAGCATCCCGTAGCTGACGGTCCCGATGGCCCTGTTACCATGGCAGCCATCAAGGGTCGTAGGTGCTGCCAAAAGCTCCGAGCAACCCAGCACGCAAGACTCAAATACTCAAGTTAGCCCCGATGCATGGATATCGGAGATCCGGAGCTACTTGAAAGACAACATCCTTCCTGACGATGATGTATCTGCTGACCGGATAGTCAGATTGGCTAAAAGATACACGTTGGTAGAAGGGTATCTCTACCGGCGCGGTGCCAACGGCATCCTAATGCGGTGCATCACAAGGGAAGAAGGCTGCGAGCTCCTCGCAGAAATCCATGGAGGCGAGTGTGGGAACCACGCATCTTCCCGCACGCTGGTCGGTAAAGCCTTCCGACATGGCTTCTACTGGCCTACAACACTCCAGGATGCAACTGAGCTGGTGAAGAAATGCGAAGCATGCCAATTTCATGCAAAGCAAATTCATACACCGGCTCAGCCTCTACAAATGATACCTCCTACATAGCCCTTCGCCGTTTGGGGGATGGACATCTTGGAACCTTTCCCAAGAGCCATCGGAGGTTACAAGTTCCTGTATGTCGCCATTGACAAGTTCACCAAGTGGCCGGAAGCAACTCCAGTTGTGAAAATAAACAAGCAATCTGCTATCAACTTTTTGCAGTACATTGTATGCAGAATTGGAGTCCCAAACAAAATCATTACTGATAACGGGACCTAATTTACAAGCTCTGCATTTCAAGGATATTGCGAAGACCTCGGCATTCAAGTTTGCTACGCCTCCGTAGCTCACCCGGCAAGCAATGGCCAGGCCGAGAGAGCAAATGCTGAAATCCTGAAAGGACTCAAAACGCACACCTATGAGCGCTTGAAAAAACATGGAGCCAACTGGATTGAAGAGCTTCCGCCCACTCTATGGGCCAACAGGACAACTCCAAAGCGGTCAACTGGAGAGACACCCTTCTTCCTGGTGTACGGAGCTGAAGCAATCCTTCCTCCGGAAATCACCTTGGGGTCGCTCCGGGTCCGGACCTTCGACGAAGCCACGCAGGACCAGCTCCGACGTGAAGACCTAGACCTCCTTGAGGAGGGAAGGTGCCAAGCAGCTGTTCGGAATGCCCGATACCGCCAAACTTTTCGGCGCTATCATCAGTGGCATGTACACAACCAACACTCGAGGAAGGCGATCTGGTGCTACAGAGAATACAATCCAGAGAAGGGTTAAACAGACTCTCCCCCAGCTGGGAGGAACCCTTCTGAGTGATTAAAGTATCCCGTCCCGGAAGCGTTCGCTTGGCTACCGAGGATGAGACACCTCTCCCAAATCCTTGGAATATTGAGCACCTCCGTAAGTTCTACACTTAATATCACGGAGGTGAGTCTTTAGTAACTTGAGGTGTATGTTATAGAGTCATTGTATAGAGTCGGGTAGTTCCTCCAGGAGAACAGCCGGACCTTTCCCGGAAGGTCCGCAAAGTTCATGCGACACTTGTCATAGTCCCAGGACAAAAAGTGTGGCTAGCTACCCTGGGTCAAACGAGAAATGAAACACGCTTAGCCTGGTTCCGTACCCTAAGAGTGTACTTGTTTCCCCTGTACCCCGGACCTATAATGAAATACATCTTCATGTGAAACAGACTCCACGTGCACTTATTTTGTACAGGCTCAACATTTTTTATTTTTCTCTTTCTTGTCTATAACAAAGTTGTGCAATCCTTAAGAAATTTTAGTTCGACCGGTTCATATACAATTCCAGTTGTATTGTCAATTCTTTTGGGTTCAAACATTGTTCATGGCCCACTCGCCTGAATGCCGCCAAGCTAATCTAGGGCTGGAGTGTGCTATCGACTTAGCCTGGTCAAGCACCCTAAGTACGCCACTCTACTACACCCCGGCAGGCCGAAGTAAAGCGGGTCCAAGTACAATTGGATCCGGAAGAAAGAAGGCAACGCATTCGGTTGTATTCAGAATTGTGTTTGACCTAAAACTTTCTTGGGAATCATAAGCCGCGATGAAGTTATAGGCAAGGAGCGAATTTTACTATTTTTCTTGGCTTCAGTCTGCAGGAAAAATAAAGAATCCACATCGATGGAGAAAAGCCAGAGCTAACAAAGCTCCGACTCCCCCTAGGTGGCTTGTAGTCGATGTTAAACATTGAAAACGAGCATCACCGGAGCAACCAAGCTCCGGTCAAGCTAGGGGGGCCAGGGCGCAGAATAAAAGATGGTGAGAAGACCCCACAAGCGGAGTCTGCTGCCGACAAACTACGCATTGGCAAAGGTCACTGCCGGAGCTACTAAGCTCCGACACCCCGGAGGGCTAACTATCGATGCTCTACGCGTTGATAGGAACTATTGCTGGAGCTACTGAGCTCCGACGATAGCCAATGCCGGAGCTTCTGAGCTTCGACAACCTCAGGGGGCCTTCACTATCGAAGACTTCGGACCTACACTCTACAAGTTCGAAGCAAACGAGTCTCCAACAAAATATAATATCCTCTTGGTACATGTTCACAATCAAATTGTGTACATCTACCAGGGGGCCAAGTGAAGACAAAAGTGTTGAAGACAAAAAATGAAATTCACAAAAATTTGGATTTCATTCATCTGGAGACAAGGGATTACAAAATTAGGGAAGAAAAAGAGAGAATACAAGTGGGAGCTACAGAGATGGTCCTAGACCCTATGGAAGAACTGGGCGACCTTCTGAGCAACCTCCGACACGTTGGCTCGGGTGGCTTCACCTTCTCCTTTGACGGGACCTTCAAGCACCAGGCCCAGAGGAAATTGGGGATCCCTGCTAGTGTAGCACGTCAGCACACACTCTGCAACGTTCTTCGCCAGGGACTGCCCCTCAACCTCCTGCTGGTCCGCGATGACGTCACCCACCTTGGAGAGTTTGCTACCCGCCGAGCTCAACGTCTGTAACGCCAGGTCTGACTCCGGCTCCGGATCATCCGGACGCATGGGACTGAAGCCCATCAGTGTCAGCGCGTCGTTGGCTTTGCTCAGGAACTCCCAAACCTGTAGGGAGTACGTCCGCAGCCCTCAAGCCCTTCAGTTCCTCCAAGGATCTTTTGGCTGCCGCCAGTTCAGAATTCTCGCGGGCAAGGCGCTCAACCTCTTTGGCATTTTGCTGAATCTTTGCAGCAACCTGCTTCTCGAGTTTTCCGAGCTCCTCCTCCCGAAGGTAGATCTTGTTCCGGCGGTCAACCAGGTCCTTCTCTCTGCCTCTAACTTTCTTCTCCCTAGCAGCGATGGCACACTCTTGCTGGTAGAGTTCCTGCCCTCGCACCCAGGCCTTCTCCTCCTCCTCAACGCAACGCTCCTCCAATTTCTTGGCGCGTTCCTCGAGGCCCTTGTCAGCCAGAGCCACCTTTTCGGCGAGCTCCTCCTCCCTCTTCAAGACGCCATCCCGCAGCTCTAGGAGTTTTTGCTCTTCGTCTTCGAGCCTCTTCTCCCTCTCCTCAAGTGACTCCCGACGCTTGATGAGAGTAGTGTTACTGGCTTCAAGCCTTTCTTGGCGATCATCAGCCGCACTATTAGCTACCTTGTTCTGCTCATAAATGGCCCGGGATTGAGTGTCGAGGGCTCGAGTCAAGCTCTCCCTATCATCCAATAATTTGCCCCAGTATTCCAGGCGGACCTTCTCCTGTTTGATCCACTCCTTGTCATCTGCCAGCCTCGACTGCGCCAGCTTGGTCTCGAAGTAGAGCCGGTTACGCCACCGCCTAAGGGTTTGGCGCTCCTCTTTAAGAGCCTTGCTGTCGTGGTAGAACGCCAGCTGGACTTGACACAAACTGGAGCAAGCGTTGTCAATGGACATTGACAGGGGAATAGGGTACAGACCTGCTGGGGTCTCCTCCGTTGGTTCCAGCGGGTTCTCGCTTACAAAAATTGGGTCCCACTCCACAAGAGTGGTCCCCTGAGCCTCCACGGCACTAGGGCCGTCCTCCGAGATAAACTCAGTCGCCACCGAGGAGGGTCCCGCAGAAGAAGTTCCGACCTCTGGAAGGGGTTCCGAAGGCCCTGCCGCCACATCTTCATTTGCCCCCTTGGGCAGGGGGCCAGCGACTTCATCTGGGCACCCTGGCCCAGCAGCAGGCACCTCCGCCGTCATCACTTCCGGAGCAGGGGCAACTTCCGGCTCCGGCCTGGGCTCTTCCTCCGCTGGTGTTGGCACCTCGACCGCCATGGGTTCGAGTGCTGATGCCTCCGCGACAACTGGCTCGGGCGCCGGAAGGTCAACAACAACCGGCCCTAAGGCTGGAGCTTCAACTTCAACCGGCTCTACAGTCGGAGCTTTAGTGGCAACCGGCTCTGAGGCCGGAGCTTCGAAGGTAGCCGGCTCAACCGCCGGGACTTCCTCAACATCCGGCTCGCTCGCCAGGACTTCAATAACCTCCGGCTCAACTGCCGTAGCTTCGACAATTTCCGGCTCTGGGGCCGGAATCACTGCTTCCTCCGGCTCAGCAGCCGAAGCTTCCATCATCTCAGCACCAAGACCCGGGGCTTCAACCTCCGGGGCAGGTGCCGCTAGTGCATCTTCTCTCCCGTGGTCTGGTGCTACCACGGGAGTCTCGGGGGATGAGTCGTGGTCCATGACCATGACAGCTGGTGCCGGAGCTGCCGCAGCTTCAGCCACCACTTGGGGCGGCACCAGGACAGGAGCAGAAGCCTCCGTCCTCACATCTTCAGCTGCTGTGGCTGAGGGTGGAGCCTCACTCCTCTTCTTGGGGACGCTGCAGATGATGGATGAAGAAACTTAAAAAACATTTACTACAACAAAACAACTGTCTGAGGTAAAGATTAAAAATTACCTCGGAAGGCTTCCGCACCAGCTTGCACGGAATCTCCTTCCCGGGCGTTCTGGGCTAACCATAGCCGCCGCCGGCGTGGTAGCTCCGGAAGGCCCCCCAAAACTTGTCACAGCCGCGGGCATTTCCTTAGTCGAGGCCCTCCTTGACCGGGAAGGACCTCCGGACCCAGAGGCCTCAACTGGCCCTGGTGCTGGAGTCGCATGCCTGGAGCTAGCACCCCGGGAAGACGCTGCTGCAGGTACAGTCGCTGCAGTTGTAGAAGACCTCCCCCTCCAGGGAGAAGGAGCTGATGCAGAGGATGCAGGCCTGACAGACCTTCCGTCGGCATGCTTCAGCTTCCTCTTCTGGCTCGAGGGATCGTCCGCCGGCTCCTTGCCCTTGCCGACGACTTTGGTCCTTGGCTTCGGGGCAGGGTCGGAGCCACCTTCAGAAGCCCCAGGGATCACCACCCTGGAGGTCGATCTTCTCTCGACGACACCAAGGTCGTCAAGCACCGGCATCGTCCGCCGGAGCTCCGTGCTGAACTCTACTTCCACGTTCAGAGGGAGGAAAGCTGGTGGCGGGGTCAAGTCATCACCCGCGACGTCGATGCCGTGCTGGAACTTCTTGAGATGAAACTCCAAGGTCGCCCCCTCCATGTTGGACTTCAGCCCGATCTCGACCCGGTCGTCGTCCATCACACCGTTGAGGGCCCAAGCGAGTTTTTCTCTCCTCTTCAGCGGTGCCCACCTGTTGACCAGGAAATTGCAAAATACCGCCTGAGGAGTTAATCCTCCCTCCACACACTGGCGGATTCTGGTCAGAGCAGGGTTGAAGGCATCCGACAACACCGGAGCTTCACTCATAACTGCAGTGTCGATGTTGGGGAGGCCTTCGGGCAGCTCCATCTTCTCGTGCTCCTCCACCCGGATGACTATCCAGTCCTTCTTCCAATCATCCCACTTTCCATGGGGAAACGACCGGAGGTACTTGAATGGGCACTTCTTGCGCTTCATGAAGTAGTAGAAGCCAAGGTACTCATTACTCCTTCCGGTGGTATGGACGGTGAAGAAGGTCCGGAGAAGCTCAATGCAGGGGGGGATGCCTGAAAGTGCATCTAGGATCCTCGTGGGTTTTGGATGATTGATGACGACAATTAAGTAACTAATGAGCTCAGTGATCTTAAGCACAGGTGTGGACTAAGTGGAAGCACAATCCCTCAAAAAGGAAAAAGATGGAAACGGCGATGTCAACTCAAAAAGGAGAAACTAAGGTTTCTAGTGTGTCGAGTTTAGACTAGCCAACTTTGTGTGAGGATGTGTGTGTAAAGTGCATTGAGATCAAGTTGGGAGCTCAAAGCGGTTTAGAGGTCAAACCAATTGAGAGAAGAGAGTTGGAAGTAGTCTGGCAGTAGGGCCGGACTAGTCCGTGTAGCTGGCCAGACTAGTCCGCCCCTGGCCGGCCAAATCCGTTTTCGGCCGGACCAGAAGGGTCTGACTGAGATCGGACTAGTCTGTATTGGGACGGACTATTCCGGGTAGCCATGAAGTGGGTTTTGGGGACTAAGTTCCAAAACCACGGACTTGTCCGTTTTAGTCCGGACCAAGAGGTCCTGACTAAGATCGGACTAGTCCGCCCTGGGGGTCGGACTAGTCCGAGATTGAGAGGAGACGGTGTTTCAGAGACTAAGTCTAGGAAGGCCAGACTAGTCCGCCCATGGGGCCGGACTAGTCCGTGGTCTTCAGACTAGTCCGTTTTCACACGGAACAAAAGGTTCTATGTGAGATCGGACTAGTCCGGTAAGGGCTGAACTAGTCCATTGTTGAAGTGACCATTTGAATTTGAAGTTTGGCGGGTAGTATGACGATTGCCGCGCAGGGCGACAGTTGTCAGGGGCGTCAGTGGTCCCCTAGGCCGGACTAGTCCGGGCTGTAGGTCGGACTAGTCCGCCCATCTGCTGAAGTCAGTAGTATGGGCTTGGGACCTCTATAAATAGAGGTCCCCTGGGTTCATTTGAACCATCCTTTTGAGCAAACTGAAACCCTAGCGCCGCCACAGCAACCTTGAGCCTCCAAAAGCCTCCTTCTTGCCTACATTCCCTCTAAAACTAATTCTTGTGTGGATTAGGGTTTAGTGAGGTGAAGAAGAGGAAGAACACCGCTCCTTGGCTCTCGGTTTGATCTCTTGCACTTTGTGAATCTTTGTGATCTGTGGCTTTAGTCAATCTTTGTGATTTGCAATTGTAATTGTGGTGGGAGCCTCAGATTGTGAGAAGCCCCAACGAATCTTGTATTCATTCTTTGTGATAGAGGAGAACCAAGTTAGGCCCGTGCGGTAAACTTGGTGAGGGAAGGGTTGTTGAACCCGGTCCTTTGTGGACTCCTCAACGGGGACGTAGATTCCTTGTGTTGGATTGAACCTCGGGATAAAATCCTCGTGTCACTTGTGTTCTTAGCGTTCATTCATCACATATCGCTTCTAGGGTTAGCTTTACCGGTTTTGCTCATCACCTTTGCTTTATTGTGATCCTTAGCTTCATACTTGCCATATAACTTGTTAAGGCTCACTAAGTTACTCTAACAAACTTTGCATCACAAGAATTGGACTAAAACCTGTTAGAAATCCTTTTTAGGTTTTTCCCTGTAGGTGGACCGGACTAGTCCGCCCCTGGACTGGACTAGTCCGCCCCCTGTGTATTAACCTCGTTTTATTAAGTCATTTCAGGTTGATTAGCCTATTCACCCCCCTCTAGGCAACTTTCAATTGGTATTAGAGCAGGACTCTCCCAAAAGAGTCTAACAACTCGGAGAGAAGATGGTTGAAGTGGGGTACAAAGAAGTTTCTACCAGCGAGATCCAAGCAACTCCAGAAGAGATTCTCTTCTATCAAGACAAATCAACGGATGACAAAGAAGTGCGCCATCTCAAGGCGAAACTTCGAGAGAAGTTGAGATTCCAAAAGTTGACACCTCAACCTCCACATCGAGTGGTACAATCAACTACAACCAACAAGGCTACAACTATGAGCGCCTTGTTTCCAACAACCACTACCTTTCCATCCCATTGGGGAAGCCTCCCCAGTTCGATGGAACCGACTACGGGATGTGGAAGCACAACATGAAGATCCACCTTGTGTCACTCAATCCCTCACTATGGCAAATTGTGTTGACCGGGGTGCACATCCCTAAGAATGAAGAAGATATCACTCCGGAGCAAGCCGTGCTCCTTCACCGCAATGCCCAAGCGGCCGGAGTGATCATCTCATCTCTCTCAAGAGATGAGTTCAACTGAGTGGATGGACTTGAGGTGGCCAAAGACATTTGGGACACTCTCAAGACGGCTCATGAAGGCAATCGAGTCGTCAAGGAAGCAAAGATTGAGCTCATTGAAGGAGAGCTCGGGAGGTTTGCCATTATGGATGGTGAATCTCCCCAAGAGATGTACAACCGCTTAAAGATACTCATCAACAAGAGTAGATCTTACAGCTGTACCAAGTGGACGGACCACGAGGTGGTGAAGAGAATGATTCGGGCATTCATGCCTAGGAACGTCTCTCTTTGCTCCATGATTCGAGAAAGTCCGGGGTTTGCCAAAATGACCCCGGAGGAGGTCCTTGGAAGGATCATCAATCACGAGATCATGGAAAGGGAGGCGCTCTTCTACAATGACCTTCAAAGGTTCACTGCCTCGAAGATGAAGAATGTTGCACTCAAAGCAACGTGCCCCTCAAAAGAGCAAACAGAAGATGATGAGGAGAGCCTTGACACCGATGAGGAAGAGGCCTTCTTCATCAACAACTTCAAGAGGATGATGAGGAAAAGAAAAGTAGGATACAAGCATGAGGGCAAAGGCAAAGAAAAGGCAAGGCCCAAAAACAAGAGGGCCTGCTACAATTGTTGCGAGTACGGGCACTTCATGGTAGATTGTCCACATGAAGATGGCAAGAAGAAGAAGGAGGGCAAGCCACAAGAGAAGAAGTTCTACAAAAAGAAGAGGCCCTCCGGTCATGCTTACTTAGGCAAGAAGTGGGACTCTAACGATGATTCCTCCGCGTCCGAAGATGAGGAGAAGATGGCAACCATAGCCATCGAGAGGAGCTCCAAGGGAAGCAAGCTCTTCCCAAATCTCAGCGACTATAAGCCAACGTGCCTCATGGCATTCTAACTCATCCTCTTCCATATCCTCCCATGATGATTTTGATAGTTCTAGCGAAAATGAACACATGTTTAAGGATATAAGCAAGAGCACATTGCGAAGAATGAAATTGCTTTCAGATGAGATTTTTGGGAAGGAGGAGCTCTTAGATAGGCAAGAGGACTTGCTTATCCAAGAAAAGGAAAGATGTAAAGAGCTCATTGAGCTTGAGAGAGAGAAGAGCAAGGCATTAGAGCATGAACTTGCTCTAAGCAAGAAAACATGCTCAAGTCTTGAGGAGACAACTATTGAGCTCAAGGACGAACTTGGCAACTTGACAAAAGTTAACAAGATCCTTGAGACTCAAGTTGAGTCCCTTAAGACTAGTGTAGCCTCTTCCTCCACAAGCTCATCCTCCTCAAAAGTTGCATCCAAAGAAATATCAACTTGCAAATGTTCTAACTTGATTCTTAAATTAAAGGATGAGCTTAAGTTGACTCAAGACAAGCAAGCACCAAAGGGTGGCATCTTTGACAAGGAAAAGGTGGCGTATGCACGAAGTGCATACACCAACACAAGACCTCCAAATGTAAAGGATGGTCTTGGCTATACTAAAGGTGGAAGGCAAAATGCCAAAACCTTCAAGTATGGCAAAGACTTGATTATCTTTGTCAAAGGAAGCTCATCTCCAACTAAAATTGTGAAGAACACCTCAACTAGCACTTATACGCCTAAAGCTGAACCGCATCCTCTATTTCATGATTTCGATGCATCATATGTTTTGTTGAGGAACAAATGCAGCAAAGTAAATGCTAGATATGTTGGGCCACTACGCAAGAGCCCCAAGCCTTGCGTGTGGGTGCCCAAATGCCTTACCACTAACATCAAAGGACCCAACTCCGCTTGGGTACCTAAAAGGAAGGCATAATCTTGTTTTGTAGGCATACTCCTCCGGTGGATCCAAATGGGTGCTCAATAGTGGGTGCACAAACCACATGACCAGAGAGAGGACGATGTTCGAGGAGTATGAAGAACACGATGATCCAAATGAAGGAATCCTCTTTGGAGACAATAGCCGAGGAAAAATCCTTGGCTCCGGTAAAATTGTCATCTCCCCTCAACACACTCTTTCTAGCGTTCTACACATTGATTATTTAGACTATAACCTCTTGTCCATATCACAACTATGTGACAAAGGTTATAATTGTGTTTTTACTAATGAGGGTGTGAGCGTCCTTAGAAGAAGTGATAACTCAATCGCTTTTAAGGGTGTGCTCAAGGGAAAGCTTTATCTTGTGGACTTTGCCCCGGATAAAGCTCAACTTGACACATGCTTAATGGCAAAAACCAACATGGGATGGCTTTGGCATAGACGGCTGGACCATGTTGGCATGAGGAACTTACAAAAGCTTCTTAAGGGCGAGCACATCCATGGCTTGAAGAATGTTGTCTTCGAAAAAGACAGGCCATGTAGTGCTTGCCAAGCGGGGAAGCAAGTGGGATCTCAACATCCCTCCAAGAACATCATGACGACAACAAGACCGTTGGAGCTGCTACACATGGACCTTTTCGAGCCAATAACCTACATAAGCATTGGCGGTAACAAATATGGTCTTGTTATTGTTGATGACTTTTCTCGTTTCACTTGGGTGTTTTTCTTGCATGATAAGGGTGAAACCCATGGTGTCCTCAAGAGGTTCTTGAGGAGAGCTCAAAATGAGTTCGCCTCAAGAATCAAAGCTATAAGAAGTGACAACGGCACCGAGTTCAAAAACACTCAAGTGGAAGGATTCTTGGATGAGGAGGGCATCAAGCATGAATTTTTAGCTCCATACTCCCCTCAACAAAATGGGGCGGCAGAACGGAAGAATAGAACACTCATCGAGATGTCAAGGACAATGCTTGATGAGTACAAGACATCGGATCGGTTTTGGGCGGAGGCGATTAACACCGCTTGCCACACCGTCAACCGATTATACCTCCACCGCCTCCTCAAGAAGACTCCCTATGAGCTTCTAGTTGGTAATAAACCCAATATCTCTTATTTCGTGTTTTGGGGAGCAAGTGCTATATTCTCAACAAGAAGCCTAGGACTTCGAAGTTTGCTTCAAAGTCCAATGAGGGTTTCTTGCTTGGCTATGACTCAAACACTCACGCCTACCGTGTCTTCAACAAAGCCTTCGGAATTGTTGAAATAGCACGTGATGTGGTGTTTGATGAAACTAATGGCTCTTAAGTGGAGCAAGTTGATCAAAATGTGCTAGATCAAGAAGACTCTCCACAAGAAGCACTTAGGAGAATGGCACTTGGAGATGTTCGACCACAAGAACAACCTCAATGCTCAAGTGACCAACAACAAGATGATGCAAGTACTCCTCCACGCGATCAAGTTGTCGACGGTCAAGTAGGACCTCAAAACGACCAAGAAGATGAAAGTCAAGGGGGAGGCACTCATCAAGGGGAAGATCAAGAAGAAGTTGAGGATGATGATGACTCAAGAGCTCAACCTCCACATCCTTGTGTACATCAAAGTTTTCAACGGGATCACCCCGTTGACAACATACTAGGAGACATTACTAAAGAGGTAATCACTCGTTCTCGTGTTGCAAACTTTTGTGAACATTACTCCTTCGTCTCGTCTTTGGAGACCCATAGGATTGAAGATGCCTTGAGAGACCCGGATTGGGTGGTGGCCATGCAAGAGGAGCTTAACAACTTCGAGAGGAACAAATTTTGGGAGCTTGTCAAGCGTCCACAAGCAAATGTTGTGGGCACCAAGTGGGTGTTCTGCAACAAGCAAGATGAACATGGTGTTGTAACAAGGAACAAGGCACCACTTGTGGCCAAGGGGTACTCACAAGTCGAAGGTTTGGATTTTGATGAAACCTTTGCTCCCGTAGCTAGGTTAGAGTCAATTCGAATATTACTTGCCTTTGCCACTCACCATGATTTTAAGCTCTATCAAATGGACGTCAAGAGTGCGTTCTTAAATGGCCCAATCAAGGAGGAAGTATATGTGGAGCAACCACCGGGCTTCGAAGACCAAGAATTCCCAAACCATGTCTTCAAATTGCGTAAGGCTCTCTATGGCCTCAAACAAGCTCCTAGAGCTTGGTATAAGTGTCTTAGAGACTTTCTAATTGAAAATGGTTTTAAGATAGTAAAAGCTGAATACACACTATTTACAAAGCACTTCAATGATGATCTTTTTGTGTGCCAAATATATGTCGATGACATTATATTTGGTTCTACTAACAAAGTGTTTTGTGATGAGTTTTCTAAGATTATGACAGAAAGATTTGAGATGTCCATGCTGGGGGAGTTGAAGTTCTTTTTAGGTTTCCAAGTCAAGAAACGCAAAGAAGGCATGTTCATAAGTCAAACTAAGTACACTCAAGACATATTGAAGAAGTTTGACATGGACAAGGCCAAACCCATCAAAACTCCTATGGCAACAAATGGACACCTAGACCTCAACGAAGATGGTCCAAGTGTGGACCAAAAGGTATATCGTTCCATGATTGGCTCCTTGTTATATCTTTGTGCATCTAGACCGGATATTATGCTTAGTGTGTGTGTATATGTGCACGGTTTCAAGCTGCACCAAAGGTGTGTTATTTTACTGCCATGAAGAGAATTCTTAGATATCTAGTTCACACACCTAGCCTAGGACTTTGGTACCCCAAAGGATCCAGGTTCAACCTCATTGGTTATTCCGATGCGGATTATGCGGGGTGCAAAGTTGATAGAAAGAGCACATTCGGGACATGCCAATTCTTGGGTAGATCATTAGTGTCTTGGTCCTCTAAGAAACAAAATTCCATTGCTATTTCCACAGCCGAAGCGGAGTACGTCGCAGCCGGAAGTTGTTGTGCACAACTTCTTTGAATGAGACAAACTCTAAGGGATTATGGTATAAACATGCGCCATATTCCTCTCCTATGTGACAATGAGAGCGCCATAAAATAGCCCATAATCCAGTTGAGCATTCAAGGACCAAACATATAGACATTAGACACCACTTCTTGAGAGATCATTCCTTAAAGGGGGATATAGTGATTTCACATGTGAGAACCGAAAACCAACTAGCCGACATATTCACCAAGCCCCTAGATGAGAAGCGATTTTGTGAGCTTAGGAGTGAGCTCAATATCTTATATTCTCGAAATGTGGCTTGAAACATGCACATCTAAATGATTACTTTTGGCTTGTTCAAAAGAATGCATGTGGTTGGAAAATTCATCTCTATCTCAATTTTCTCCAAAATATTTGAAAAACTAGTGACTTTGTGAGTCATGGTCATAGTTTGAATGTTGATTGCTTACTGACCATATTCACAAAGTTTTGTTGTGCAATATTTCCAAGAGGATCTTTTATAGTGGCTAAAACTCAAATATATATGTTTTTAGCCTCCTAGGACCGAACTAGTCCGCCCTATGGCCGGACAAGTCCGGATCCGGACTGGTCTGGGTCTGGTCCGCGGACCGGACTAGTCCGGCTCCCATACCGAACTAGTCCGGCCCCTGGGGACTTAAACCCCCCAGGAAGCGGCCGACCCCTCCACTTCCTCATCCATCTTTCTCTCTCTTCCACGCGCGTGAAACACTCCCCTTTCGACGATTTTCGATTCCAACCACCAAAAACCAATTCCAATCCGTGCATTGGACTCCTTGGAGGCAAGGGAGACCTTTCCCAAACATCCTCGACGCGATCCCTCCCCGATCTTGTCGAATTTTCAAGATTTGAAGAGGTATTTCTCCTTTTTCAAAAACTAGCCTCATTCTAAATTCATTAAGTTTTTGGTAGATGCCTCTTTATTAAAGTTGTTTCTAGTGACCTTGTGATCAAAACCTAGGAGTATTGCGACTTGATTCCAAAATTTCTCAAAAAACCGTTAGAGTTAGGGTTTAGCCTGTGCAAACCGGACTAGTCCGGTGCCTGGCGGACTAGTCCGCCCCTGGAGCGGACAAGTCCAGTCTGCACAGGTCAAACTCACACTTTGGCTATTTTTTTTGTGAATTCTTTTGCATTATTCCAACTCCTTGACCTTCTATCTTATGGACTCTATTCCTTTCAGCTAAAAATGGCCGCTCTTCGCCATTCCGCTTCTCCCCCCACTGACCCCGAGTGGGAGGCGGAGCAACTTCGTCTCGCCGAAGAATGAGCAAGAGCCGAAGTCGAGGCTGCGGAGAAGTATCTCGAGCAGCATGCAAGAGCGCAAGCAACCAAGAAGCAACAAGCTACTCGGGCCGCCGCGTTGGCCTACGACGAGGATGAAGCAATGGCTCGGGCCATTGAGGAGTCATGGAAGGATCTCCGGAAGAAGAAGCGAGAGGAGCGTGAAGCTCACAACTCTCAGGCTGCTGCTGCACAAGTCTCCAAGAGGAAGAGACTTGTGACACTTGGAGAGAAGGACAAGGGCAAGGAACCAGCACAAGAAGACATTGCTGAACACCGGATCGAGAGAGATCCGAAGAAGGGCAAGGCCCCAGCTCCTGCTGAGCCAAAGAAAAGGAAGCCCTCGGTGAAGGCCTCGGTTGCGAAGGCCAAGGGCATTGCTATCAAGGAGAAGGGGAAAGCCAAACCGATTGGTCCCCTGGAAGTGCACACTCCCGAGAGGAACCCCAACAGGCAGCGTGACATAGCTGCAAATATCTTTCATGGAAAGGGAGCTGAGAAAGCAAGAAGGCTCCGGACGGACAAGGTGTACAAGTATGAAAGGAGCACCGCCGACCCTCGGTTTTAGTGCAACTTTCATTGTGATTACTACAGTCTAGTCTACCAAGGCATGAAGAAGCCTGTGATTGAAGCACATTGGGTAGACTGGGAGTACATGGCCAAGAAGCAACACTCTGCATTTGACGCCGTCATTGAAGCTGCTGAGCGCCATGAGCTCAAGGATATCATGGGGTTCAAGTATGACTGGAACGTCGAAGTGATCCTGCAGTTCTACTCCACTATCTACTTCACCACCTCAGGTGACAGGAGGATCATATGGATGACACATGGCAAGCAATACTCAATCACTTTTGCAAAGTTTGCCAAGATTCTAGGGCTTGAGGCACATCTGAATCATGAGATCATCATCTCTAACCTCAACGCCGTGGAGCATGATGAGCTGGCATACATGTACCCCAGTCATGTCCAATATAGTGCCGGACATGTTTGCAACATCAAGCCCTTTTACAACATCATGAACAGGATCCTGAGAAGGACAATAGCACCAAAGGATGGTGATGCTGGGGTGATTCAAGGAAACTTGAGGCACTTGCTACTTCTTGTTGATGGGGAGGAGAAATTCAACCTCGTCGATTACATCTTCGGCGATATCTTCAACATCTCGCATACCCCCAACCGTGCTTGCGGGTATGCTCCCTACATTATGTGCCTCATAGAGAAGGTGTCGGGCTTGTCCTTTGTCAAGGACGTGTCGCATCGCCCGCTTCGTCCTTAGCAGCCTCCAAATGTGTCGGCTCTTCCACACCGGAAGAATGCAGATCCTCCATCTCGCCCTGTGGCGCCTCCTTCTCCGCCTCCGCCTCAATCGATGAGCGCTTTCTTCAAGTGCTTCAAGGTGATCTTCACTTCCTGCCGGAAGCAAGAGATTCAGGCTCAGAGGGCACACAAGCGCCACGAAAAGTATCTTAAGGCGGTGTGCGACAAGCTGGAGGTCCCTATGTCCTCTCCGGAAGTGAGGGACGGGGAGATCACTCCTTTTCCCAACTTCACTGCCGACGAGCTCGCCCAGCTCCAAGAGGACGGAAGCTCTTCCCGGGCATCTCCTTTGGCTCGTGCCTGCAACGATGACGATGAGGATCAACAGGACCCGGAGGCCATGGAGAGCGACTCCCTCGACGACGACGATGACGAGGAAGACGACGACTAGACTTTGAGGTCGTGTTTCCCTTCTTCTTTTCCCTTTTTGGTGTCTTGATGCCAAAGGGGGAGAGATAGTTGGGAGTCAGTCGGGAGAGATAGTTGGGAGTCACTCGGGAGAGATAGTCAATATGGGGGAGTGTTAGAAAGGTTGGGCAAGGGTATTTAGGTGTGGAGAGTCGAGTGTAGTTCTTATTTTGGATCCGTGGACATGTTGCACTCCTTTATTGTAATATCTATGTTATGTCGAATGTTTAAATTTGTGCAAGACTATGTTTTGAATGCTTTGAATGTCTATCCTTTGATCATATTAATGCTTATTATGTCTTGTCACAAATTGTTAAGCACAACACGTATGCACCCCAACATAACGTGTGTGTGTATGAAGGACTTCCTCAATCTCTCTTTTATGATGCATTCATTGAGGGGGAGTCACTCATACACCCGCACGTTATGAAAACCACAAATTTACACTCTTATATGTGAAGACTTAATGTGTTGTCATCAATCACCAAAAAGGGGGAGATTGAAAGTGCATCTAGGATCCCCATGGGTTTTGGATGATTGATGACGACAATTAAGTAACTAATGAGCTCAGTGATCTTAAGCACAGGTGTGGACTAAGTGGAAGCACAATCCCTCAAAAAGGAAAAAGATGGAAACGGCGATGTCAACTCGAAAAGGAGAAACTAGGGTTTCTAGTGTGTCGAGTTTAGACTAGCCAAATTTGTGGGAGGATGTGTGTGTAAAGTGCATTGAGATCAAGTTGGGAGCTCAAAGCGGTTTAGAGGTCAAACCAATTGAGAGAAGAGAGTTGGATGTAGTCTGGCAGTAGGGCCGGACTAGCCCCTGCAGGTGGCCGGACTAGTCCGCCACTGGCCGGCCAAGTCCGTTTTCGGCCGGACCAGAAGGGTCTGACTGAGATCGTACTAGTCCGTATTGGGACGGACTAGTCCGGGTAGCCGTGAAGTGGGTTTTGGGGACTAAGTCCCAAAACCACGGACTTGTCCGTTTTAGTCCGGACCAAGAGGTCCTGACTAAGATCGGACCAGTCCGCCCTGGGGGCCGGACTAGTCCAGGATTGAGAGGAGACGGTGTTTCAGAGACTAAGTCTGGGAAGGCCGGACTAGTCCGCCCATGGGGCCGGACTAGTCCGTGGTCTTCAGACTAGTCTGTTTTCACACGGAACAAAAGGTTCTGTGTGAGATACTAGTCCGGTAAGGGCCGGACTAGTCCGTTGTTGAAGTGACCGTTTGAATTTGAAGTTTGGCGGGTAGTGTGATGATTGCCGCGCAATGCGACAGTTGTCAGGGGCGTCAGTGGTCCCCTAGGCCGGACTAGTCTGGGCTGTAGGCCGGACTAGTCCGCCCATCTGCTGAAGTCAGCAGTATGGGCTTGGGACCTCTATAAATAGAGGTCCCCTGGGTTCATTTGAACCATCCTTTTGAGCAAACTGAAACCCTAGCGCCGCCATAGCAACCTTGAGCCTCCAAAAGCCTCCTTCTTGCCTACATTCCCTCTAAAACTAATTCTTGGGTGGATTAGGGTTTAGTGAGGTGAAGAAGAGGAAGAACACCGCTCCTTGCCTCTCGGTTTGATCTCTTGCACTTCGTGAATCTTTGTGATCTGTGGCTTGAGTCAATCTTTGTGATTTGCAATTGTAATTGTGGTGAGAGCCTCAGATTGTGAGAAGCCCCAACGAATCTTGTATTCATTCTTTGTGATAGTGGAGAACCAAGTTAGGCCCATGCGGTAAACTTGGTGAGGGAAGAGTTGTTGAACACGGTCCTTTGTGGACTCCTCAACGGGGACGTAGATTCCTTGTGTGGGATTGAACCTCGGGATAAAATCCTCGTGTCACTTGTGTTCTTAGCGTTCATTCATCACATATTGCTTCTAGGGTTAGCTTTACCGGTTTTGCTCATCACCTTTGCTTTATTGTGATCCTTAGCTTCATACTTGCCATATAACTTGTTAAGGCTCACTAAGTTACTCTAACAAACTTTGCATCACAAGAATTGGACTAAAACCAGTTATAAATCCTTTTTAGGTTTTTCCCTGTAGGTGGACCAGACTAGTCCGCCCCTAGACCGGACTAGTCCGCCCCCTATGTATTAACCTCATTTTATTAAGTCATTTCAAGTTGATTACCCTATTCACCCCCCTCTAGGCAACTTTCAATTCCCACCCACATTTCACAGAAGTGGACAAAGATAGACACTAGAAGAATGGAGTGGGGGCCAAGGTGGTACAGCTGTAGACCATAGAAGTCTAGTAGCATCAAGAAAAAGGAGGAAAAAGGTGGGATCAACCCCACCATGGCGTACGAAGAAAAGTACACCATCTCGCCGGCGTGCTCCTTCTCGAATGGGAGCTCTCCCCCGACGCGGACCAGGCGGTTGAAGAAGTCCGGGGACCACCCCATGAGGGCCCGGACCTTCTTCAGGTCACCTTCGGTCTTCAAGCGGCTCTCACGGAGACTCAACTCCATCGCGGCACAGCGAGGCAAGAGAGGAAATGCAAGCACAAGTTGGGAGTTTGAGCGCAAGATCAGATGAGAGGCGTAAAGAACCCCAAACGGTGCACGCTTTCCTTCTTAAGTAAGCCCTCGCGATGCTTGGATGGAAACCGTAGGGAAGTCGAAGATACTACTCAAAAATTTCACCCTGCCGATGACAAGAGGGCACGGGACCACCCCGACGATCAAGTCGAGTTTCTTACCCAGGTGAACGGTTGTCATCATGGAAGGCGGGAAGCCCGAAGACGGCGGCCTGACAAGGCGCGCGGTACCGATACGATTTTCGTATTGGGAACCGGTGACCTTCAATTGCATGAGATCCGCACGCCAAAGATCTCATTTGCCGCACCCGGGACGTGCCATGCGGTGAGGATTTAACTCCAAAACTATCGCCAACGGCACATTTGAAGACTTTTGAAGACTCGGCTCAAAAGTCGAAGGATGGACCCACCTCCGGAGGAATGACTTCACCCACAGGGTCTTCCCTAGAGGTGGGCCCAGGGGGCCACTTTCGGTACCCTGGGTGCCATATACCCATTGAGATTGCAAAAATATCAAGGAAATGTCATCTACTTGATTTGAAGACCTTCGGAGGACCACATGTTAGACATAACCGGACCCGCTTCTCCAACATGGTTAGTCTCAGGGTCACCACGTGTACCATCAAACCGGAGCTACCGCCCACAAGGGGGAAGCTCCGGGCTATGTACCATAACGCCACCCCCGGACCTAACCCCAGACCGAGGGAAGCTCCAGAACTGACACGTGTCTGGTGGCACCAGACCTATCTGTTCCCCATAGTATGCTCCGGAGCTGCCACGTGTCCTACCGTCGGATCTTCAGCCTTAAACCTCTAGTAGACTCCACAACAGCTCCGGATCTTCAAAAGGGAATCAAGGACTTCAAGACCCGATTAAGTGTCATTAATACTATGTTAATGACACACGATTGGACGACTTTAATTACCAGTAACGGTGCTGTCAAAGCCCATAACTCAGTCATTAAGGGTAATTAAGCGCATCAAATGTGTATCAATATTAGTAACCGCCAGGGCCACATGTCGGGCCAGGCCAACTTGTAACGGCCTGTCCTTGTACTATAAAAGGACAGGCCAACGATACATAGGGGGGGGGACGGATCGAACGGATCTGACCTGCTCTGATCTGATCAGGCACTCTCAACTCACGTCACCTGAGTTGAGTTCATACATCCAATACAACACTAACACATCCCGTGGAGTAGGGTATTACGCTCGGGCGGCCCGAACCACGTAAATCTTCGTGTCTCCTGTTCATTTTTCATTTCACCTTCTTGAATCTCCGTGCGCCCACACCAAACTTCAAACTCCGCAAACACTTTAGTAGTGTCGGGAGATCTGCCGGATCAAAACCACCGACAGTTTCGGATTAGTGGTCAAAAAAAATTATCTTCGTTTTTTTTGAACTCGTCAATGTGATAATACAAATAAAATAAAAACTTAGAGGAATATTACAACATTCTCACTAGGGGTCAACATTACGGAGGCTATTTTTTTGTATTGTCAACGTCATTACATAACCACAAACATAAATGAAGAACAACCACAAATCAGACATGGTTAAATGGGTCAATTTAGCATTTCTCTCCTCTCTCCTAAAACTAAAACAGATATGCTAGCCAAACAGTTCTTAAAGTGATTCTATTCCAGTCTGAAATCATTTTTGCATTAGAACTGAAATATTTCTGGTTCTGTGTGAATCTGGAACCGTACCAAACGGAGCCTAATTCTCAGGTTCTTAAGAAGACACCGGATTTCAGGCGACCCCTGCAGAGCACGGGCGCGTGCGTGCAGCAAAAGGGGAGAGTAAGATTAGATGATTAATTGTTTTTATTTTATTTTGTCAATTCGTAATTTGTAAGAATTATATTAATTGTAAAATAATAAAAAAAATATTTTTGTAATTTATTAACCTATATAATTAAATGTTAATGATTAATTACAAAGATTAGTAATTAACGATGATAATTAACTCCTAATTACTTAGTGCCTGAAATTTTTCTAAATTTCAGACACCTGAAATCTAGACATCCTCTTACAAATATGATGGGACGTGGAGTACCTATTTAGATTTCGAGAGACTAGTGAAAAAAAACATCAACGGGATCAACCAGCCGTGCGATCATTGTCGCTTCCCATATTTGAACGTGCCTGGGTCCTTCGAGATCCGTGTTTACGTACACAGTAATGGTGCTACCATATCCAGGACAGCGCAGAAACAATTTGGATCGAGGTATTATATCGAGTAGAGAAGAATCGTGCAGAATAAACAAGCCAGCACAGAATAAAAATCCAACCCTTTCCTAAAAAAAATGTAAGACGGGACCCAATATTGTCGGAAAGCTGGTGCAGAATCACGAGCGCCACTGTCAGTGAGACCTGAACCAACGAACTTAAAGCTGTGATGGTCTCGCTCTGCTCCACTATTCTATTGAGCATACCATTCACGAGTTTGCACATACGTACCAACATCGAGGTAACCATTCACGAGTTTGCATATACCAACGGAAGCACCAGCTTTCCCAATCCCAGCTTTTAAGCACTTTTACAGCTCACTTGGGCTTCGTCACGTGGTAATCGTACTTTTCTGCCTTCCACGCATTGGCTCGTCAGTTTATTATATTGTTGAGTATTATGTAAAACTAATACGTCGAGGCAACAAACTGTAATATAAAATATTAGGGAAGGTCGTAAAATGTCTAAAGAGCGTGTACAAAGTATTGCTAGCCAAGTGAGCCGGGTTAAATGAGACCGATTATGTAGGAAGCAAAGATACGTGGCCATATGTGCACAGGTTTGCTTGTGTCATTTGAGGACCGTGCCGTAGTTAGTCGTTTGAACAAATATTAAAATGTATTGCATGCATGGTAGTATATAAGAACTAGTAAACCGACGTAACTCGATCACTGTGGAATCGAAACTTATACCCTTGTTTTAGGATGGAGTCGTGAGAGTAGGGAGGTGTAAATCCGCCAATGTGCAACTTCTAGGATGCATGTCACGTGTAGGGACCCTCGATCCAGGATGCCAAAACTGGTCCAGTTTTGGGGTGTCTTGTAACACCCTCATTTTCATACATCATGCATTGCATACATTCTAATATATGTCTAACATTAATCCACATAAAACGAAATAAGTTTAAAATGAATTAGAAGCAAAACCGCACTTAAGAATTCTGCGAAGTGCGGACTAGTCCGTTTTCGGTGCCGACTAGTCCGATTTCTCTCTGACCTTCGTCGGACTTGTCCGTTTTACTGCGGACTAGTCTGTTTTTCTCTCTGGACACTTTCCGACTTGTCCAGTCCATAGCAGACTAGTCCGGTGTACCGAATCCTTGGAAATTTTGCTAAGTCCCTGGACTTGTCCGGAATTGTCCAGTATTCCAGCGGATTTGTCCGTTTTCCCTCTGACTAAAGTCAGGCTTGTCCGATTTTGGCCAGACTTGTTTGTTTTTCCCCTCTGGATAAGTTCGAACTTGTCCGATGTCCAATCTGGACTTGTCCGATTTCTCTCTGTCTAACTTCGGACTAATCCGACCCTTTTTGGACTTCTCCGGTAAATCACGACTCCGAGTTGATCTTTTGTTTCACAACTTGTTTCTTAGGTTTTACGTTAAGTGGGCCTAGGAACGTTGTGCCTAACTCTTTTAGAGCCCATGTGGGACTCCAAACCAACCCCTACTCATCTCAAACTCGAAATTCACCCAACCCTAGCCCTCCACCTCTATATAAAGAACCCCACCCCTTGGCTTGCCATCTATTTGCCACTTTTCAACCACACCAAAACCCTAACTCGTGAATAGCCACCACCAAGGAGGGAGAAGGAGATCTAGAGCAAGAAGAAGAGGAGTAAACAAAAGAGGATCAATATCTCCATCAAGTTTCGTTCTCCATCGCCAATTCACCATCAAGTTCTTCATCAACCCTAGATCGTTAGGATCCAAGTGTTGCCTCCAATACCCTTGAATCTTTGGAGTATTAGACACCTGGTATACCTTCTACTTCCTTTTACTTACATGAATTCAACCCCAAATCTCCAGATTCATGTCGATCTAGAAAATCCTAGTTCGCTAGTGTGAGACCTATGTGTGCTGAATACATTGGCTTTGACAATAGAAGTTTTAAATGTTGCCATAACACCTTATTGGCGTGGTCTGACTCTAGCTCCGAGCTTCTGCAAGGTCTGACAATATGTCCGACTTTCTTTGTCTAGATCCGACATGTTTTTGGGTAGCTCCGGTGAGCTTTGTCTTTAGCTTCGGCATGTCTTTGATAGCTCCGGCATGTCTTTGTTAAGCTCTGATATGTTTTGCTAGGTCCGACTAGCTTTGGTAAGGTCTGGTGCTAGGTTGTACTAGTTTCGGTAAGCTCCAGCGCTAGGTTGTACTAGCTTTGGTAAGCTCCGGCTCAAGATCCGGTTAGCTTTGGGTAGGTTCGAAGCTTGATCGCAATGTTCCTGCTTTTATCTTGCAATGTTTCGAACTTCCTTTACACTTATGGAAAGATTGCTTAGTATTCATTTGCTAAGTTTTTGGTGCATTTTGGCTGATATGGCTGATATCGTTTTGATATGCTTTGCAACATGCTTATGTGGGGTGCTCACGTAAGGTGTTGTGTTTGGAACAAACTTGAGTCAAGTCGCGGACTTAGGCTCGTATGGATTGGTTGTTTGTTCATGTGCAGGTGTTGCTTGAGTTCAAGTCATGGATGGTGACAGGATCTTTTGGACTAGTCTCAGGGAGGATATGAGGTTCCAACAACCAAATTCATGAGGAATTGTGGTTGAGCAGTTCAGGAGGTCGCGCAGGATGATTGAATCAAGGGCAGTGCATATGAAGGTTACTGGACGTCGAAGGAAGGTGTTTGCACGTATGCATGCGGTGCATGACATGGCAAAATGGTTCCGAAGATGGTTTATGGATGGGAAGATCTGGTTGGAAGGATCGGATCATATCGGTTGATGACTTTGGCTGCGGCGGAGTCGGTTATGGCTCGGTATGGAAAGTATCGAGTTGGTTATGATAGGATTTCGTGTGGGACAAGAATTTGAGTTGTTTTAGGAATGTGGGATACGTTCCTAAGGTGTTAGGAAGTCTTAAGATTGCTTCTATCTGCGTATAGAAGAGTCCTAAGCAGTTATAGAAAGTTTCGATTCGTGATTTGAATAGGATTAGAGTCCTAGTTGAGATTGGGTTGGCCTAAGGGCTGGTTATATAAGAAAGGGAGGCCAAAGCTCATGGAGCACGACTTTGGGGGCTGTTCCTCTTGTGTTCTATTCAATAAAATTCGTAGTTTGAAGGAACTTTTGTGCCTTGTTCGTCCGACTTGTTCTATACAAGTTTTACTCGTCGAGTTTCTGGACAGCACTACCTTTTGTTGGTGGTTTTATCATAACTCGAGTTTTACAGATCCAATTGACGTGATTCTTTTTGCGTTGTCTTCACAACTTGATTATGTATCATCTGTCAAAATTTCAAGGTCATTGGATTTGTGGTTTCTGATCTACACGAGTTTCTTTGCAGCATTCCAGAACTGTTTTTCTCGGGTAGGACAAATTGACATTTGTTTGATCTTTCGATCATAACTTGAGTTTCTCTCGACGGATTTGAGTGATTCTTCTTGTGTTTTCTTCGTGACTTGATTCTCTCTGATATATATCACTTTTTTATTGGTGGACCCATTTATATTAGTTTCACACACAATTTCTTTAACAGATCGTTTTTCTGCCAAAGGGGTTGGGATTTAATTGTTTGTGCTGCGTAAGATTTTTAAATCTACCATTCACCCCCTCTGGTAGCTTTTCACGTGCTCTTCAATCCTATAATTGGTATCAGAGCCACCGTGCTCCAATCATTGTGATTTTCACGTATTTTTTGACTAATCATCACGGAGAAATACTCTGCCAAACCTTATGTGTTTGCTGGTATTGATTTTCAGGTTTGGAAGGCACACATGGAGGCTTTCGTCCAGGCCCAAGGCTTCGCCATATGGGAAAAGGTGTACAAGCCTTATGATGTGCCGTCAAACGATCAAGTTATGGCTACGAACCTATGGGACGTCGACAACAACAACAAAGCTCAAAATTTGATCATCCAAGGACTCACTCAAAACTACTTTGACCGCGTTGCACACCTTCGATCGGCATATGATGTGTGGAGAGCGCTTTGTGACTATCACGAAGGATCCAACACGATCAAGGAGGTGAGACAAGATATGTTAAAAAAGGAATATATGCATTTCGAGATGCAACCCGGTGAGTCTATCGATGACCTTTTCGCCCACTTCAATAAAATTCTCAGCAATCTGCGTAGTGTCAATGTTAACTTTTATGATGCTGAAAATGCTAGGCAACTTCTTAGTGCATTAGACATGTCAATCTGGGAGATGATTGTTACATCTATTCGTGAATCTACTGTCATGAGTACACTTACTTTAGATGTGCTTTACTCTAAACTCAAAACTCATGAAATTGACATCTTATCACGTAAAAACCCAAATAAATCTATTGCATTTGTCTCACAACGTGATATGCCTAGCTCCGACCAATGATCATCTTGCAATACTCTTGCCTTGTTGTCCTCACTAACCCTGTAGCAGATCGAGGAATTTCCAGAAGAGGAGTTAGCACTAATCTCTACTAGGTTCTCAAAAGCATTGCAAAATGTGAGAATTAGAAGGAGAGGAAGCTCCGGACCTCAACACTGTTTTAAATGTGGTAAGACAGAACGCTTTCGTACAGAATGCCCTAACCTTTCAGATCCTATTACCCGTGAAGAAAAACAGAACAAGGTCAAGACCACCTCTAGAAACCTCAACAAGAAAAAGAAGGGTACCATAGGACGCAAGATGATTAACAGCTTCATCACTGCACTTCAAGAGCTCGGTTCAAGCGATGTATACTTTGAAAGTGATGAAGATGATGACGATCTGGCCAACTTATGCTTTATGGCGGGCAAAACAAGATCAAGATCAAGTCAGGAGGATGCAGAACACAATAGTGACGACGATGAGGTATGTTCTACCTGTAATGAAATGTGTGATGCAATTTCTCGTGCAACTATTATTATTAAGAAAAAGGATAAAAAGATTAGGGATAATGCTGTTAAAATTGAATCACTAGAATCTGAAATCAACCATTTGAAAACCTTGATTCCTAGTGATGATTCTTGTCCCTCATGTGATTTAATCTATGAACAATTGTCCACACTAAGAACTGCACACTCCTCCACTCTAGATAGACTTGAACTTGAAATTGAAAAGAACAAAAAGCTTGCTGCACTTGACATTGGAAACTTAAAAGATGCTTCTTGTTCTACAATTGATTTGCATTGTTCTAGTTGTGATGATCTTGAAAAGAAACTAAAAGATGCTATAAATGAAATTTCAATATTGAATAATGCTTTACGTTCTCAAGAAGTTAAATATTGTTCCAATTGTAAATTAAAAGGAAAAACTTCATGTGAAAATTGCTTTGGTTTGTCCGATAAACTTGATAACATGCATAGGACATTAGATCGGTTTTGCAATGGGAATAAGAACCTAAACTTGCTGCTGAATTCTTCGAAGTCTTGCAAAGGTAAAACTGGTTTAGGTTTTGATTCTCATGCTCATGCTAAGGCACATCCACCTAAAATTGTAAAGTTATTAGGAAGTGGTTTGATTCAAACAGTTCCTAAACAAAAAGAAGTGGTTTTCAAATCTGCAGGAGTGTTGCCTGATTCGATTTCAAATAAAAATGTTGTTTGCTCATCTACATGAACACAAAGTTAAATTTCATTGTACCTACTGTGGTAGAGATGGTCATGTCATAGATTTTTGTTATAGACTAGCTAAACAACAGAAAAGGGAAAGAATGATTGCTAGATATCATAACTTCCATGCAAAATTTGCTGCACATATTAAACCGAATGCAAGGAACATGCAACCTGCTGTTATGAGTCAAAAACATTCAAAGTTTACCTTCGGACCTTCTGTTTTTGCCTTCGGAGTTACTGATTTTTGTGCTACTCAAGTAACATGTTATAGGTCAGTAGTTAAGAGTAAAAAACCTCAAACTTTTACTCGTAAACCTGTTGTTTTATCACGTCGTGTGACTCAGTACTGGATTCCTAAATGCCTTTTGACTAACCCCAGTATTGAGTCATCGACGTATTGTGCTTCTATGTAGGTTACACGCTCGAGGAAGGAGAACATTTAGATTGTGGATTCAGGTTGCTCACGCTACATGACCGGTAACAAAGATTGGTTCTCCTCCCTCTCTTTTATGTCACATGTAGAGAATGTTACTTTTGCCGATAATTCTTCAACTCCTATAATTGCTAAGGGTTCAGTTAGAGTAAATGATCACTACACTTTGAAGGATGTGGCACTTTTCAAACATTTGAAATACAAATTGCTTTCTGTTTCACAATTGCTAGATGAAAATCTGGAAATTATTTTCAATAAAAACTGCTGCAAAGTTGTAGGTTCAAATAGTAAGCTTATTTTTAACATGTCTCGGTTTGGAAGAGTTTTTTAAAGCTGATTTTGATATGTCTTCCTCTAAGCATATGTGTCTAGTTGCTAATGATTCAAAGGACTTATATTTTTGGCATCGTAGACTTGGTCACGTAGGCTTTGATTACCTAACGCGTGTTAGTTCTCTTGATCGCATACGTGGACTGCCTAAGCTTAAAGGGGACAAAGAAATTGTGTGCTCTTCTTGTAGACATGCTAAGATGGTTGCAGGTTCACATACTCCTCTCACAATGATCATGACAACTGAACCGGGTCATCTTTTGCACCTTGACACCATAGGACCTTCACGTGTTCAATCTTTCGGAGGTAAATGGTATGTTCTTGTTATTGTTGATGATTATTCTAGATACACTTAGGTTTACTTTATGGCGTCTAAGAATGAAGCTTTTAGTCACTTCAGAACTTTATTTCTTAGATTATGAATTGATCACCCAGGACCTTTAAAAGCAATTAGAAGTGATAATGGAACTGAATTTAAAAATCAATTTTTTGATCACTTTTGTGCTGAAAATGGAATAGATCATCAATTTTCTTCACCATACATACCTCAACAAAACGGTGTTGTAGAAAGAAAGAACATAACCTTAGTTGAGATGGCTAGGACTATGCTTGATGAATATCAAACTCCTAGGAAATTTTGGGTTGATGCGATTGCAACCGCTTGTTATGTCTCAAATTGTGTTTTCTTGCGCGCTAAGCTAGGTAAAACACCATATGAGCTCCGGTTTGGACATAGGCCTAGTTTTACGCACTTTCGAGTCTTTGGTTGCAAATGCTTTGTTAAGAAACATGGTAATCTTGATAAATTTGAACCTAGATCCATAGATGGCATGTTTCTTGGTTATCCATCTCATACTAGAGGCTACCGAGTGCTTTTACATGACACTAACAAAATTGTGGAGACTTGTGAAGTGTCTTTTGATGAAGCTAGGCCAGGTACTAGCTCAAACATTGCAGGTCCAGATCCATATCTGCAGGGGGGAGCATTTTCGTTGAATATGAGGAAGAGGTGGAGCTGCTGCTCGAAAATTCAGCAGCTAATGACATTGTTCGAGCTCCTGATTTTGATTCACAGCCAGCACCAACGACCACCATTGCTAGTCCAAATCCTCCTCAAGTCACAATCTCATCGATTTGTGATGAACATGAAGAAGAAGAAGCTTGTGAAGTGTCCAATCCCCTCCGGGTTCTCAAAATTCATCCTCCACAATAGATTATTGGAAGCTTGCACGAACGAGTTACATGGTCCAGGTTTTGCAATCCAAACTCTCATGCGCATTCTGCTTTTGTTGCTTCTTTTGAACCCAAAGATATATCACACGCATTCACTAATGAATCTTGGATTATTGCCATGCAAGAAGAGTTAGAAAATTTTGAAAGAAATAATGTTTAGAAACTTGTACCTCCACCTCAAGGTCACACTTTAATTGGAACTAAATAGGTGTTTAAAAATAAACAAAGTGAGGATGGGGTTGTGGTTAGGAATAAGGCTAGGTTGGTTGCTAAAGGTTTCACTCAAGTTGAAGGTCTAGATTTTGATGAAACTTTTGCTCCTGTTGCTAGATTAGAAGCCATCAGAATTTTGTTAGCTTTTGATGCATCTAAAGGTTTTAAGATATATTAAATGGATGTTAAAAGTGCTTTTCCTAATGGCTACATAGATGAGGAGGTTTGTGTCAAACAACCACCGGGTTTTGAAAATTCAAATTTTCCTAATCATGTTTACGAACTGTCCAAAGCCTTGTACGGTCTCAAACAAGCCCCTAGAGCATGGTATGATAGGTTAAAAACATTCTTACTTGAAAAGGGGTTTACCATGGGCAAGGTTGATAAAACTCTTTTTGTGCTTAAGCATGGCAATGACTCATTATTTGTTCAAGTGTATGTGGATGATATTATATTTGGTTGTGCTTCTCATGATCTTCTGTCCAAGTTTTTAGCTATGATGAGTTCATAATTTGAGATGAGTATGATGAGAGAACTCACTTACTTTTTGGGGCTGCAAATCAAGCAAACCAAGGAGGGTACCTTTGTGCATCAAACGAAGTATACAAAAGACCTCCCAAGGCGCTTCAACATGGACAATAGCAAGCCTCTTCGGACACCAATGGGAACAGCAACAACACTTGAACTTGATGAAGATGGTGAACCCATGGATCAAAAAGAATATAGAAGCATGATCGGATCACTTTTGTACCTCATGACATCAAGACTGGACATACAATTCAGCGTATGTCTTTGTGCACGGTTTCAAGCCTCCCCACGTGCTTCACATCGTCATGCCGTCCAAAGGATTCTCAGGTACTTACATGTAACTCAAGAATTTGGCATTTTTCTTCCTTCTTCCTCAACCGTTACTTTGAAAGCTTTTTCCGATGCTGATTTTGGAGGTTGTAGGATTGATAGGAAAAGTACTTCCGGTGCTTGTCATATTCTTGGTAATTCACTTGTTGCTTGGTCCTCTAGAAAACAAAATTCAGTTGCACAATCCACAGCCGAATCTGAATATGTAGCTGCTGCTAGTGCTTGCTCACAAATTCTTTGGATTGTTCAAACACTTAAGAACTATGGGGTTAATCTAGATAGTGTTCCACTGTTTTGTGATAACACTAGTGCCATTTGCATTGCTAAAAACCGTGTGCAACATTCTAGAACTAAGCACATTGATATTAGGTATCACTTTCTCTGTGATAATTTTGAAAAAGGAAACATTGTGCTTCACCATGTAGATACCGAACAATAATTGGCTGACATTTTTACAAAACCTTTGGATTTCACTCATTTTTGTTACATTCATAGTGAAATAGGGGTTATGCATCCTCATGGCTTACATTGAGGGGGAGTTTTCAAACCCTAGAAGTCTATGTGTGAATCTGAAATTAAAATAATATGAGCATAGTATTTCATACATATATGACTTTGTGATTCCTTTTACATGCTGAAAGTTCTTACTACATTACTAGTGTTATACATTTTGTAGTTTTTGCCATGTCTAGTAATTGTAATAATGACATACACTAAATCTGGTCATGGTCAAACTTTCTTGCTATTTTGAACTTGTTGCATGCTCACAAGTGCTTTTAATCATAAAGAATTAATCAAGTAATCAACTCACATGTTGATTTTTTATGAATAAACATAAGTTGAGAAAAGATCAAGAGAATATGCATGCATCACACTTCGTCTTTTGAGATGGCTTATCATTGCACTTAGATATGAACTTGGAATAAGTTGTGTATGACTAAAACCATGTACTTAAGCTTCTGATTGTCAAATGACATAGGCTTGGCTTGGTTGGTTAGAATAAGGCAGATATGCATATAATCTCTTGCAAATATCATATGATCTAAATTTGTGCTTTGAAAAATAATAAAATGCAACAACAAGTGTCATGCTTTCAGGTATTGAAATAGTTAAGTTTGTGAGATCATGACTTGCTTAAATTGAAAATTACATTTGATCTCTAGCATGGCTTACACTACTTTGTGTATTTCATTGATGTGATAGTGTAAGTTACTTGATAGTATGACTTGGATGAGCTTTGTTTTATATTTATATGTTATAATATGCTCATAACAATTAAAATTTCTCTTTTGAACCTTACTGAATACATTGTCAAAGGGGGGGAGATAATATGGTAATATGGTGAATTATGCAAGGGGGAGAAATATGTATAGGGGGAGAAATTTATTTCTATCTCATTTGATTTTCAAAAAGGGGGAAAATTGTTCTCAAAACTTTTCATGCCAATGTTCGGATTTAAATGGTGTTGCCAATGTATTCATCAAGGGGGAGATTGTGAGACCTATGTGTGCTGAATACATTGGCTCCGACAATAAAAGTTTTAAATGCTGCCATAACATCTTTTTGGCAAGGTTCGACTCTAGCTCCGAGCTTCTGCAAGGTCTGACAATAGGTCCGACTTTCTTTGTCTAGATCCGACATGTTTTTGGGTAGCTCCAGTGAGTTTTGTCTTTAGCTCCGGCATGTCTTTGATAGCTCTGGCATGTCTTTGTTAAGCTCCGATATGCTTGGCTAGGTCCGACTAGCTTTGGAAAGCTCCGGTGCTAGGTTGTACTAGTTTTGGTAAGCCCCGGCACTAGGTTGTACTAGCTTTGGTAAGCTCCGGCTCAAGCTCCGGTCAGCTTTGGGTAGGTTCGAAGCTTGATCGCAATGTTCCTGCATTTATCTTGCAATGTTTCGAACTTGCTTTACACTTATGAAATGATTACTTAGTATTCAATTGCTAAGTTTTTGGTGCATTTTGGTTGATATGGCTGATATCGTTTTGATATGCTTTGCAACATGCTTATGTGGGGTGGTCACGTAAGGTGTTGTGTTTGGAACTGACTTGAGTTTGGTTGATATGGCTGATATCGTTTTGATATGCTTTGCAACATGCTTATGTGGGGTGCTCACGTAAGGTGTTGTGTTTGGAACTGACTTGAGTCAAGTCGTGGACTTGGGCTCGTACGGATTGGTTGTTTGTTTATGTGCAGGTGTTGCTTGAGTTCAAGTAATGGTTGATGACAGGATCCTTTGGACTTGTCTCAGGGAGAAGATGAGGTTCCAATAACCAAATTCGGGAGGAATTGTGGTTGAGCGGGTCAGGAGGTCGCGCAGGATGATTAAATCAAGGGCAGTGCATATGAAGGTTACTGGATGTCGAATCAAGGTGTTTGCACGTATGAATGCGGTGCATGACGTGGCAACATGGTCCCGAAGATGGTTTATGGATGGTAAGATCTGGTTGGAAGGATTGGATCGTATCGGTTGATGACTTTGGCTGCGGCGGAGTCGGTTATGGCTCGGTATGGAAAGTATCGAGTTGGTTATGATAGGATTTGGTGTGAGACACGAATTTGAGTTTGTTTAGGAATGTGGGATACATTCCTAAGGTGTTAGGAAGTCTTAATTTTGCTTCTATCTGCGTATAGAAGAGTCCTAAGCAGTTATGAAAAGTTTTGATTCGTGATTTGAGTAGGATTAGAGTCCTAGTTGAGATTGGGTTGGCCTAAGGGCTGGTTATATAAGCAAGGGAGGCCAAAGCTCATGGCGCACGACTTTGGGGGCTGTTCCTCTTGTGTTCTATTGAATAAAATTCGTAGTTTGAAGGAACTTTTGTGCCTTGTTCGTCCGACTTGTTCCAGACAAGTTTTACTCGTCGAGTTTCTGGACAGCACTACCTTTCGTCGGTGGTTTTATCATAACTCGAGTTTTAAAGATCCAATTGACGTGATTCTTTTTAGGTGGTCTTCAAAACTTTATTATGTATCATCTATCAAAATTTCACGGTCATTGGATTTGTGGTTTCTGATCTACACAGAGTTTCTTTTCAGCGTTCCAGAACTGTTTTTCTCGGGTAGGACAGATTGACCTTTGTTTGATCTTTCGATCATAACTTGAGTTTCTCTCGACGGATTTGAGTGATTCTTCTTGTGTTTACTTCATGACTTGTTTCTCTCTGATATATATCACTTTTGTCCCAGTGAAACACGTTTAGATTAGCTTCACACATGATTTCTTTAACATATCGTTTTTCTGCCGAAGGGGTTGGGATTTAATTGTCTCCGCTGCGTAAGATTTTTAAATCTACCATTTACCCCCCTCTGGTAGCTTTTCACATGCTCTTCGATCCTACAGCTAGTTCTGTGAAGTGCGGACTAGTCCGGTTCCTAGCGGACTAGTTCGATTTTCCTGGTTAAATTGTATTAAATTACTTCCAAAATTAGATCGAATCAACTCCAAACCTGTGTAGACTTCTTAATAACCATTATAATTGATTAATAACCAATATTAACAACTTATTAACTAGTTTTGCTTCGCATTTGCATTAATCTTGCATGTCATGTCATATTGAGTAATATTTGTGCACTCTTTGATTGTGTTTCTTGTCTTATATGTTTATTGTGTGGTTTAGACAGACTGGCACTAGAGAGTGCTGCGAAGGATCTTTAGCACTAAGAGTTTGAAGGCTTTGACCCGAACCAAGCCCAAGAGCATGGCAAGTTTCCTTAATCATATTGATCTTGTTTTAAAGTAAATGTTTTGTTTACAAAACTGCATGCTTGTGGCACTTTGCTGGGAATCCTAAGATAGGAAGTTTACTAGCTTTGTTTAACCACCCTTGTCACCTGGAATACATGGTAGAGAGTCGGGAAAGGCTTTTTACCTTTTTGCTTCGCTTAATTAATTGGGATGGGAATACAACTATACCACTTAACTTAATTATGTATTTATGAGATTATTATTAACATGAATTGGTTAATATGATGTGGTATTGGGTGATCTAAGCACGCCTGGTATGTGGATGGGTTGGACATTATGGTGGTTTGCTTGCTTTAGATCTAAGGACCAGTTTGTGGAGCGACCATCCAGGATTTACAGTGCCACCACGAGGCCAAGTATGGGTGCAGCGTAGCTAATTGATTAGGGCTTTGGCAGTGCTATTTGGACCATTAAGGATGCTCGGGGAAGGGGTAGCCGGATTGAGTTTGTTGATGATTGGTAGGACTACCCTGGGATCCGAATGGCTCAAGAGGGGGACCTTGGTTGAACATATGCTCAGTTGGAGGCATCACCACCGGTGAAACCTCAATGGGGTCTAAATAGGCTAGTAGTCCCTTTGTAAAAGCTATTTTGTGATCTCTTGGCCACACCCCTAAGGAAGTGTGATATGGCATAATTGAGATTCTATAGTTATCGAAAGGTGATGAAATCACAAACACGTGGGTAAAGTGGTTGTCGGTACCTTGTGAACCGGGTATCCCTAGATACAGGAAAGGGGGCACGCTGGGTCCCACCGCCCACGGGGGCAAGATCCGACGTGGTCCCAGGGTGCCGCATGGCATGCAACATAGCCATGCCTCTCCACTGAGGGAAGGGCCGACGCTACCACGTGCCCTGCAGCTCCAGGTGCATCTCCCTCATGGAGGGGATGTCCAACACTGCCACATGTCCCGCAGGTCTAGGTCCACATCCCCGCTGAGGAGAGGTTCAGCACGTTCACTAGGTCGGCAGCCCTGAGCCTGCCTCCCTGCGGGAAGAAGGTCCGGTGCAGCCACATGTCCGGCAGTTCCGGGCCCGACCTCCCAGCAGAGGGAAGGACCAAACTCTCCATGTGGCAGGCAGTGCCGCACCTAGTCCATCCTTCCATAGTGGCAATAAAGTGGGACGAGCCCAGTGCACCTAAACAGAAAAGACGCGCATGTTCCCTAGGTAAGCGGGAGCTCGCACTCATAAGTCAAGAGTCTTGTACCCAGTCCAACGATAACAGGCTGGCGCCAAACTACTATGTACGACGAACGAATGAGAGGCCGCGACAAGACGGACGAGACACCACCTGCTATGATGAGGGGCTATGTGTAGCCCTGCGGCATGGCATGGCCAGGCGGCACATTGAAGCCCTTGTCAGGGTATAGCTTTTACTCCCAAATCTTAGGATGAATTTGGTACACCCAGGGCCACATGTCAGGCCCCGGGTCCCACTTGTAAGCTACTCGGCCTTGGACTATAAAAAGACCGAGCGACAACCGACTAGGACAAGCTCTCTCAGACCCAGATGCACGCCTGAGCAATACAAAACACAAACCACCGTGGAGTAGGGTATTACGCCCAGGTGGCCCGAACCACGTAAAACCCTTGCGTTCATCGTTCTCTGAGCTCGATCCTGCTAGGACTAGCCCCCGAATATATAACGAACCGCCGCGGGCTGCCTCAGAGCTAGTCCGGGTGAGGTGTCGGTTTAGACACCTCGACATTTGGCGCACCAGGTAGGGGGTGTTCTCTTGCAAGCATCTTCATCGGCAGCATGGTGAACGCATGTTCCAACGCTAGTTCCTCCAGGCCACAGCCCCGCCAGCAGGTGGCGGGTGAGGACCAAGCTTCGTCCCACCCCACAGTCGGGTCCCGCTCCAGGGCGGGAAGATCTAGACCATCGCGACGCCGTGCAGTCACCCCGCTGACTGTAGGCCTGCACAACACGGCACGATGAACTCCATCCGTGACAGCTGCTACGGCCCCAACAGCAGTAAGCCCGAAAAGTGCACTCCTTGCCGCACGTGCGCTGCTCCGCAACACACCGACGGCAGGTGCCCCCCAGGGAGCAACCCAACAGTGGGTAATCGATGTCGACCACCTGGTCGTCGCTGCGCTCCTAGTGACTCCACAAGGCGGGAGGCGAGCGGCAACAATGTTTGTCTCGCTATTGCGAACACCCACCGTCGACCGGCGGACCGTCGATAGCCGCTCGACGAGGCTTTCTACGGCAGACCTGCGGGCTAAGCTGCAGCACCGTAGGGCAGGCGAGGACTGTTGGGTCATCATCGAACGACAGAGGGAGTGGTGCCGCAATCTTGAGGCTGACTACAGCCTGCTGGGTCCAGGACCCCAAGTGCACGGCGCTTCCCCACCGCGACAGGGGTATGTGACACCCCCTGCACAGCACCAGGCGTATGTGGTGCCCCTCCACACCAGGCGTAGGTCACGCCTCCTCCACTCCAGGAATATGGTGTGCCTTCGCCACACCAGGCATCTGCTGCCGCAACTCAACACCAGGCGTACGCAGTGCCATCTGGCCATCAAAGTCATGGACTGCAAAACCAGTCACCTGCAAGTACCGGTGTAGGGTGCGCACCTCTAGCTCCACACCTGCGGAGAGTGGTGTGGCCTCACAAGTTCCGATTGCACATGACGGAGAAGTATGACGGGAGTGTCAACCCGAGTGAGTTCCTGCAGATCTACCCTGCCTCGATCCTGGCTGCGGGGGGTGGCGAGGTCGTCATGGCCAACTACTTCCCTATGGTCCTAGCCGGTCCAACCCGGTCATGGCTCATGAACCTGCCCTAGGGGTCCATCACCTCCTGGGAATAGCTGTGCCGGCAGTTCGTGGCAAACTTCAGAAGTTCGTATGAGCGCCCCAGCACGGAGCTCGACCTCCACACTGTTAGATAGCGCTTGGGGGAGCTGCTGCGAACGTTCATCCAGCGATTCTCCCAGGTACGAAACACCATCCCACACATCTCAAATGCATCTGTCGTAGTTGCATTTAGGCAGGGAGTGAGGGATAAGAAGATGCTCAAGAAGCTGGCCACACATGTTGTGCGTGATGTCTTCGAGCTGTTTGCCTTGGCAGACAAATGCGCCAAGGCAGCAGAGGGTTGCAACTGGCACGCTCGGCCCTCTTCAGAGAGTGGGGAGCCCTCACACTCTTAAGCAGAGGCCACTACCAGGGGTGGTGGTAGGAACAAGAAGAACAGGGGCCGCGACAAGAGTAAGTCGAGGCTCGGAGCTCCCATGGTGGCAGCTGTGGCAACTGGTAGAGCCCGGAGCTCGGGCCAGGATAAGCCTCCGCGCCCATCACCTGAGGGTGATGGCGCTGACATCAAATCTCCGATGCACCAGACCAATGGTCAGAGTGCAAGTGAGTGTCGGGAAGTCAAGAAGCTCGCAAAACGTTTCTGCGAGCAGCAGTAGAAGCAGCAGCGTCGAGAGAGCGAGCCCTCTCCCAAAGGGAGGGTAACCAGAAGCTTGACCCTGCGGAGGACAAAGACGAAGACATGGGGTAGCAAGAGCCCCACAGGGCAATGAAAGCAGTGTTCACAAGTGCTAACTCAGACACTAGCAGCGACCAGGAGCGTCGGAAGCTCCTCTATGTCATCTATGGGGGAGCCTCAGACCCTGTTTCTTGAAATGCGGTGAAAGTCCTACGACAGGCCGTGGCAGCAGTGGCTCAGGCGCCAAGTCCAGCTCCCCACAGCAAATGGATGAGCACTGCGATCAGCTTCGACGCCTCGGACTACCCAAAGAACTTGGTAGGAGCTGGTGTGCTCCTGTTGGTCGTGGCCCCAACCATCGCCAACGTAAGGCTCCATTATGTGCTGATCGACGGCGGTGCAGGACTCAACCTCATCTCCACTGTATCCTTCCGGAAGCTGCAGATACCTATGTCTCGGCTCACGCCTTCGAGCCCGTTCTCAGGCATGGGTCCAGGGCGGATCGTGCCCAGTGGTAGCATCCACCTCCTGGTAACATTTGGTACCCCGGAGAACTACCGCACGGAGAATATTCTATTCTAAGTGGCGGATATCGAGCTTCCCTTCAACGACATCATCGGAAGGTTGGCACTATACCAGTTCATGGTCGTAGCTCACTACGGCTATCTGGTCCTAAAGATGCCAACACTATCTGGGGTCCTCAGGGTCCAAGGAGATCGCATTGTGGCAGTGTTAGACTTGGAGCAGCTCCAAGCACTCGTTGCAGGGCGGTCCCCAAACCTGGATGATGCGAGGGAAGGTCGACCAAGTCAAGGCCCATCCCAATGGGCCTCCAGTGCAGCTCCTCGCGTGCTACCCGCCGAAGACGACGTCCCGGTAAAGGTCGTCAGGATCGGCTCCGTGGCTGCCCAGACCACCCGCATAGCGGGTAACCTAGACAGTAAATAGGAATTCACGCTCGTCACCTTCCTCCGGGACAATGTCGATGTGTTTGTCTGACAACCATCGCAGATGCCCGGGATCCCCAGGGAGGTGATTGAGCACCATCTGAAGATCTACCCTGACGCCCGCCTGGTACAACAGAAGCCCTGGAAGCAGTCTGTTGAGCGTCAAAACTTCATCCAAGAGGATATTAAGAAGTTGCTCGACGCTTCCTTTATCCGGGAGGTCCACCACCCTCGGTGGTTGGCTAATCCTGTAGTCGTCCCCAAGGCCGGCGGGAAGCTTCGGATGTGCATCGACTACACCAACCTAAACATGGCATGTCCAAAGGATCCATTCCCACTCCCCAGGATAGATCAAATTGTAGACTCCACATCAGGCTGTGATCTGCTGTGTTTCCTAGACATATGTCTAGAGATGATGAAGAACACACTACTTTTGTAACAGTAAATGGCCTGTATTGTTATGTATCCATGCCTTATGGTCTTAAGAATGCTCTCCCTACTTTTGTACGTCCAATGCATAAAACATTTGGGGACCTCATTAGAGACCCAGTAGAGGTGTATGTCGATGACATCATGGTCAAAATCAAAGACCACACGTCCTTCCTGGACAGCTTAGCGCAAGTCTTCAGTAGACTACACCTTACGTGCACAATGCTGAATCTCGAAAAGTGTGTCTTCGGGGTATCTTCTGGGAAGCTGCTTGGATTCCTGGTTTCTCACTGTGGGATTGAAGCTAACCCAGAGAAGATCAAGGCGACAGAGCTAATGCGACCTCCGACACATATCAAGGATGTACAGAAGATCGTAGGGTTCCTAGCTTGCTTTATCAAGGATGTACAGCCGATTCATCTCGAGGCTGGCGGAATGAGCGGTTCCCTTCTTCAAGATTTTGCGGAAGGCGGGTCCCTTTGCCGGGACAAAAGAGGCAAAAACGGCGTTCCAGGAGCTCAAGAGGCACCTGACGTCCCTCCCCGTTATGGTGGCACCGGAGCCCGGTGAGCTCTTGCTATTGTATGTTACTTCAATAACCGAAGTGGTTAGTATGGTCTTGGTAGCAGAGCGATCGGAACCATATCAGCAACATACATGAGAAGGAGCTTGTTACGCAAGCACCGAGCCTCAGGCCTCGGACCAAGCCATGGATCTTTCCCAAGGGAGCTCCGGAAACCAGGAAGTCGCTGGGTACCAGCCCCCGGAGGATGATGCGGGTCCTGGGAGCCAGGAGCCCCAGGACCTGGATCCAATGCAAGGAGCACCGGACCTCTTGGACAGAGTCTGTACCACTCAAAGGCCAGTCTACTACATCAGCGAAGTCCTCCATGAGGCGAAAACAAGGTATCAAGAGATACATAAGTTGTTGTACGCTGTGTTGATAGCATCGAGGAAGCTCTGACACTATTTCTAGGGCCATAAGATCTCAGTGGTCACCTCCTTCCCATTAAGAACGGTGCTCCACAGCCCTAATGCTACCGGCAACATCGCCAAGTGGGCAGCCGAGCTAGTGGAGTTTGAAATTGAGTTCCTCCCTCGGCATGCAGTAGAAAGTCAGGCCCTGGCGGATTTCCTGGCCGAGTGGACTCCGTCGCCTAGCAACCCACAAAGCTCAGTCAGCGGGGACATAGTGTCCGGAGCACCAGTCTTCATTAAAACTCCATGGACGCTTTACTTCGATGGTTCCGCCCGGAAACAGGGGGTCAGGGCCGGGGTGGTGCTCATAGCTCCGACAGGGGAGCAGTTTCAAGTATATGGTGCACCTTGTCTTTAAAGCCACCAACAACATGGAAGAGTACGAGGCCCTCATATACGGGCTGAAGAAAGCATTGACATTCAATGTCCGCCAGCTCCTAACCAAAGGTGATTCCCAGCTGATTGTCAAGCATGTCAAAGGGGAGTGCAATTGCAATGACCCCCAGTTGGCAGCATACTTGCTGCATGTCAGGAAGCTGGAGAAAGATTTCAAAGTGTTGGATCTGTGCCATGTGCCCCAAGCTGACAACTCAATTGCAGACGACCTGTCAACGAAGGCCTCCACAGAGTCACCAGTCCTCGAAGGAGTCTTTGCAAGGACGTTACCGCGACCAACCACCCGAGTTGCTAAGCCGGGTGAAGGGGGTGAAGTTAGCACCTCAAAGCTAGCAATCCCGACGGCCCTGTAGCCATGGTGCCTGCCAAGGTTCCAATGTGCCACCAGCAGCTCCGAGCAGCTAGGCGCCCAAGAACCAGGAGCTCAAGGAGGTCCCAATGCATGGATCTCGGAGGTCCGGGACAACTTGAAAGACAACTACCTTCCCAAAGAACATGCCCTTACACAACGAATTGTGCGGATGGCTAAAAGATACATGCTCGTAGAGGGGGATCTCTACCAGCGTGGCGCCAACGGCATCCTACTGCGATGCATTACCTGGGAGGAAGGTTGTGACTTGCTCGCAGAAATCCATTGAGGTGAGTGCGGGAACCACGCATTGGCCCGCACGCTGGTCCGCAAAGCCTTTCAGCACGACTTCTACTAGCCCACGACACTCTAGGATGCCGCTAACATGGTTAAGAGATGCAAGGCGTGCCAGTTCCATGCCAAGCAGATCCACACACCAACTAATGTGCTGCAGATGATCCCCCCACGTGGCCATTCACCGTGTGGGGACTGGACATCCTGGGACCTTTCCCAAGAGCTGTCGGAGCATTTCGGCACCTCTACGTCGTCGTAGATAAGTTCACCAAATGGACAGAAGCCACCCTAGTCGTCACCATTAACAAGCTGTCTGCATTGAAGTTTGTCAAGTTGATCGTCTGCAGGTTCGGGGTCCCGAATAGAATCATCACTGATAACGGCACCCAGTTCACGAGTGTGGTGTTCCAAGAATACTGTGAGGACCTTGGAATCCAAGTTTGTTATGCCTCTATCGCCCATCCCGAGAGCAATGGGCGGGTAGAGAGGGCAAACGCTGAGATTCTCAAGGGCCTCCGGTCTCGTACATACTCAAGCCTCGAGAGGCATGGTGCAAATTGGGTGGATGAGCTGCCATACGCGTTGTGGGCTAGCAAGACATCAACCAGCTAGGCTACGGGAGAAACACCCTACTTCCTGGTGTACGGGGCGGAGGCCGTCCTTCCCCACAGATCACCATGGGCTCCCCTCGTGTCCGGATGTACGACGAAGCCACGCGGGACCAGTTCAGTCATGAAGATATGGACCTCATCAACGAGGGATGCATACGAGCAACCCTTCGAAATGCACGGTATAGGCAAGTGCTCCGACGCTATCATCAACGGATCGTGCGCAGTAGGGAGCTCAAGGTGAACGACCTGGTCTTGTCGCGTCTGCTTTCCCATGAAGGGACAAACAAACTCTCCTTCGGGTGGGAGGGTCCTTTCTGGGTCACAAAAGTTTGTCGCCCAGAGTGTGTTCGTCTAGCTACAGAGGATGGGCAACGAGTGCCCAACCCATGGAATATCGAACACCTCCGTAAGTTCTATACATATCTAGTGGAAGGGCATTTTATTTTATTTTGTTATAAAGATAGAATAGTTTCTAGAGACAGCACTTGGGTTAACTAAGGCCGGGGGGATGAGCTCTGAGTGTCTACCTTGCTCGACATGGTCCGGTACCCTGAGAAGGTACACTCAGCTCCCTGTCACCCAGGCCGGGTCATTCCTCCTATAAAGTCTGTTCTCTCCTATGAGCATTATAATGAAAAGATGTTTGCCCTACCCTGAAATGCCTTGTTCATTTGAAATTATCTTTAGTTCTTATGAATAGTGTCACGCATTTGACATCAGCTCAAAACCTAGCATGGGTGCGGTCAATTTTTCCCTTCGTCTCTACAATAGTGGGAGCGTTGCTGTCCGTTTGCCGGCGGGTCACTTAGGGTACTTGCTAGGTGTCCGGAACCCCCGAACCCACTCCTCACATGTGGTAGGTAACTAGTTCCAGGTAAGGGGGCCCTGAGTTAATCAAGCCCCCCACGAAAGCAACGGATCATAAGACAAACGACAATAATAGAGCGTGGGTAAAAGATTGACTGGAGAGCAAAATTACCTTTTATCTATCATGTGCGCAGGTTCCTAAGGTTACAATGCTACATAAAGCCACTCCCGTACCTCCAATGGCGAATGGCCACTCCACCGAGAGTAGGCTCGGGGCCCGTCGTCGGCGTCCTCTACATCAACAACGGGCGATGCCGGAGCTTCTGAGCTCCGGCAATTACAGGGGCACGACGTCGACATCCTACGTTGATCATGGGTGTTGCTGGAGCTACTAAGCTCCGACAACCCCAGGGGGCCCGACAGTGGCGTCTCCTATGTAGATCATGGGTGTTGCTGGAGCTCCTAAGCTCCGACAACCCCAGGGGACCCGACAGTGGTGCCTCCTACATAGACAGTGGGTGTCGCAGAAGCTCCTAAGCCCCGACAACCCTAGGGGGCTGATGTTCCCGAAAAAACTGTTAGTTCCTTTTGGTACATGTACACAATCAAAATTACGTACATCTACCAGAGGGCAGGACACAAAAATATCAAAGAAAAAGATCAAGAGGGCTTCATTCATTGAAAGATCATCTTACAAAATCGGAAGCATACAGGCGGGAGCAAGAAAGGAAAGGCCTAATTCCTACAGATAGCTGAGGCTACAGCTTGGGCAGCCTCCTGAACGCTCTCACGGGCAGCATCCAACTCTCCCTTGATCGGCCCTTCGACTGCTGGACCCAGGGGGAAGTGGGGGTCCTGGCTCCGGTAACATGTTAGCACGTACTCGGCGACGGTCTTGGCCAAGGACCTCCCCTCCGTCTCTAGCAGATCCGCGACGACGTCAATCACTGCATCGAGTTTACCACCAGCAGAGCTAAGAGCCACCAGCGCTTCATCCAGCTCCAGCACTGGGTTGGTCGGACGTACGGGGCTGAAGCCAACGGTGCCAGTCCTCCGTCGGCTCATCCCATGAAGTCCCACACCCACTGGGACTCGACCGCCCTCGAGCTTCGCAACTCCTCCAGAGCCCTCTTGGCGGCCGCCAGTTCCGCACCTTCCTTCGCAAGACGCTCAGCCTCCTTGTCGTGCTGCTAAATGCTCTTGGCTAACCGCCGCTCGCGATCAGCAAGCTCCGACTCCTTGAGTAAGATATGGTTCCGACGCTCCGCCAGGTCTTCCTCCCGGCCCCGAGCTGTATCCTCTCTGGCAGAGACGTCGGCCTCTCGCTTGTTGAGGCTTTTCCCCTGCTCCCAGAGCCTGTCCTCTTGAGCTTACACCGCGCTTCAAATCTCTTGCGGTGGTCTGCCAAGCTCTGCTCACCCGCCGACAGCTTTCGGGAGAGCTCCTCCTCTCTCTGGCCCAGGTCCTTCCGCTTCTCGCCGAGTTCGGCCTCGCCCAAGTCAAGCTCCTGGCGGCGCTTCTGGAGAGTCTGCCAGGCGATTAGACCCCCTTGGCCCTGGTCTGTAGCTCCGTGGCATTCCACATCTTCCTCATATATATTTCGCGCCTTCGCATCAAGAGCTTTGAGGGTAGCCTCTCTCTCTTTGAGGAGCTCACCTTGCTCGACCAACCAGGTTTCCTCGTCCTTGGCCCACTCTTCGCGTTGACAGAGCCTATTACGCTCCTCCTCCAGAGACTTGCGGTTGTGCTCGAAGGATACGGCAACCTACTGCAGGATGGAGCGAGCGTTGTCGATGGCCAGTTCTAAGGGAATGGGCGCCGGACCAGATGGGAGCTCTGCTTCCCCCATCGCCATCAGAATGTCCACCGTCACCCGGGAGGGGCTCCCCCTCGAAGACGGCAGCACCCGCGGGCTGGAGGCGCCTGGGGTGTCCTCCAGAAGTACCGTAGCGCCAGCGACACGAAGAGGAAGGTTGGATGGAGCAGCGCCGGCCTCCACCAGATCCTGCAGTGCAGCTGCGGACGCTCACGGTTCAGCCTCTGACATCAGAGAGACATGATGTGCGCTTGGAACCTCCGCAGCTTGCAACTCGGACGCAGGTGTGCTGGTCGCCGCCGACTGGGGCACCGGAGCCTCAACTACCCTCGGCGCAGGAGCAGATACTTTGACAACCATCGGGTCGGCCACCACAACCTCCGTAGTAGTTGGCGTGGGGGTCGGCTCTTCCATTACTTCTGGCCCACCAATCGGGGCCTCTACTGCGTCTGGCGTGGGGGCCTACCCCTCAGCTACATCCGGCTGAGGCACCGTAATCTCCTCGGAAGATGTCATGGGGGCTGGTCCTTCGGTGGCTCCCCGCACCGGGGGTGGAACTTCTGCCAACTCCAGAGCTGTGCCGGCGCTCGGTACCTCCGCCGGGGCCTCACGGGCTATTGGCTCCGGTGTCGGAGCCCCAGCCATCCCGCATCAACGACTGGAGGCCTCAGATCTGGTGCAACCGCACCTGTGGTCAGAGCCGCCCTCGAGTCGTCCGGATCCTCCACATTCGTCTGGGCAGGTGCATGAGCTGGAGCTAAAGCGCCTGCCTGCTCAACCTCCCGTGCAGCCGGTGGTGTGGCGGTCGCCTCTCCCTTCTTGGAAGCGCTACCCATCCAAGATAAAAACGTTTAAACGGTGACCTTGACCCAAAAAGAAATAAAAGTAAGAGCTCAGCTATTTACCTTGGGAAGCCCCAAGTACCGCATAGACAGATCCACTTCTGAGCAGGGCCGGAGCCCGATGGACCCGACGTGGCCGGAGCCCTAGGCCTCTCAGGAGATTGGGCCGGATTCGGAGCCTCCCTGGCTGGAGTGACCCCCGTTTTGGGGGGACCTCTGAAACTTGGTCTCGTACTTGGCGCCGAGGTGGGAGGTGCCCCCCCCCCCCCCGCACCGGGCGCCCGTCGGAGGTCCCGAAACTGTATGAGGTGGCCCTCCAGAGGTCCCGACGTGACTTCCGTCACCTCGCACCAGCTTCCTCTTCTTGCTGGAGGGCTCCGCCGGAACCTCGCCCTTGTCAGAGCTAGTAACTTCACCTCCCCGACTTGGGGGAACTGGGGCTGACTCCCCGGAGGCCCCAGGAGTAGTGGTTGCGGGGGGAGCATGCCTTGTCACAACCCCAATGTCATCCAGCCTTGGCATTAGCTTTCGAAGCTCCCGGCAGAACTCAGGAGCCAGGTTCACGGGTGGGAACGACTTGGGGGGTGTTAGGGAGTCAAGCAAGATGTTGGGTTTACTCTGGAATTTCTTCAGTAGAGTTTTCAGGGCTTTGTCCCTCACTTGGGTGTCAGCATCACGCGACGTGAATGTCCACGCAGTCCATTCCCTGCACTTCAGTGGCACCCATCTGTTCCTCAGGAAGTTCCCAAAGATCATCTGGGGGGTCACTCCGCCCGCAACGCAGCCTTCAATCCTCGCCACAACGGGCTTGTATGCCGACGGTAGCTCCGGGAGCTCGTTCCAGAGGTCGGTATCCACGTTTGGGAGGCTCTCTGGCAGGTCCAGCATCTCGTACCAATCCACGGTCATGATAACCCACTCCTTCTTCCAATCGTCCCATTTGCCGGAGGAAAAGGTGTCCAAGTATTTGAAGGGGCACCGCTTCCGCTTCATGAAGTAGTACAGCTCGACCATCTCGTTCCCCTTCCCGGTGGTCTGCAGGGTGAAGATATTTCGGAAGAGCTCTAAGCTGGGCCGCACCCCCACCCATATCTCGTAGAAGTGGACGAAGGTAGCAACCATCGGAACTGAGTGGGGCCCGAGGAAATGCAGCTGGATGCCGTAGAGCTCCAACAATGTCATTAGGAAGGACAAGAAGGGGGGAAGCAAGCTAACCATGGCATATCCTTGGAAGAAAACCATGTCGCCAGCGCTCTTCATCTCGAAGGGAAGCTCACCAAAGCGGATCTTGACGTTGAAGGAGTCGTGGGACCACCCCATGTAAGCACGTACCTTCTTCAACTCCTTCTCAGTCTTGATCTTGCTGGCAGGGAGTCCCAACTCCATGGCAACGAGATGGAGTAGGGAAAGGATGGTTGTGCAAGGGCTAGGGCTCAAGGCTGAAGGATGCGAGAAGGAAGTAAGGTCTTAAGCGCGGGTGCAAATGGAGGGATGAAGGGCTTGAGACCTGTGCTAGTCCCCTTCTTAAGTATACTTCCGCGGCGTTTGTATGGGAACCGTAGGCATCGCGATTCTAGAGCTATCCGCGCTATGACTGGTGGGTCAGAGTCTGATTAGGCGGAAAGGCCGAGTAGCCGCCTCAAGGTAGCCGCTCTCGTAGGAGAGAGTTTAAAACTAAAGGGCGGTGACTTAATGGGCGCGCATAACTGAAATGAAATTCGTATTGGGAACCGACGTCCGTTGATGGCGCGATATCTGCAGATAAAGATTTTATCCGTCGCATTGAAGGGAAGCCCTTAAAGTCGCGGCACGAAGATTCAAAATGGCCCCACCTCGGGTATAACCACTTAACCAAGGAAGTTCCTCCCCGAGATGGGCCCAGGGGCCACTGTCGATACCTGCGAACCGGGTACCCCTAGATACAGGACAGGGGGCACGCTGGGTCCCACTGCCCACGGGGGCAAGATCTGACGTGGTCCCACAGTGCCGCGTGGCATGCGACATAGCCATGCCTCTCCACTGAGGGAAGGCCCAACGCTACCACGTTCCCTGCAGCTCCAGGTGCATCTCCCTCACAGAGGGGAGGTCCGGCGATGCCACGTGTCTCGCAGGTCTGGGTCCACCTCCCCATCGAGGAGAGGTCCGGCGCGTTCACTAGGTCGACAGCCCCAAACCTGCCTCCTCGCGGGAAGAAGGTCCAGTGCAACCATGTGTCTAGCAGCTCTGGGCCCGACCTCCCGGCGGAGGGAAGGACCGACTCGCCATGTGGCAGGCAGCGCCGCACCTAGTCCATCCTGCGATAGCGACAATAAAGAGGGACGAGATCGGTGCATCTAAACGGAAAAGACGCACATGTTCCCTAGGTAAACAGGAGCTCGCACTCATAAGTCAAGAGTCGTGTACCCAGTCCGACGATAATAGGCTGGCGTCGAACTACTATGTATGACGGATGAATGAGAGGCCGCAACAAGACGGACGAGACATCGCCTGCTATGATGAGGGGCTATGTGTATCCTTGCGGCAAGGCATGGCCAAACGGCACATTGAAGCCCTTGTCAGGGGATAGCATTTACTCCCAAATATTAGGAGGGATTTGGTACACCCAGGGCCACATGCCGGGCCCCAAGTCCTCCTTGTAAGTTGCTCGACCTTGGACTATAAAAGGACCAAGCGACAACCGACTAAGACAAGCTCTCTCAGACCCAGACACACTCTTGAGAAATACAACACACAATCCACTGTGGAGTAGGATATTATGCCCAGACGGCCCGAAGCACATAAAACCCTTGTGTTCATTGTTCTTCGAGCTCGATATTGCTAGAAGTAGCCCCCGAATATACAACGAAACCCCGCGGGCTGCCTCAGAGCTAGTCTGAGGGAGGTGTCGGTTTAGACACCTCGACAGTGGTACAATCTCTGCAGAGTGTCTTAAAACTATCATGATAGTCGTGCTCCTGGTTATGAGCAATCTGGACCCTCACATGATTGGAGGGAAACTTGGTATTGGGATGGTTTTTGGGATGGTTATGGTTATGGTTTGGTACTGGTTATGGCTGATTATGGATTAAATTCTGGTATTGGATATGATTAATGGTAATGGTGAAATATGGTATATGGATCATGGTAATGAAATATGGATTGGCATTATGATAACTATATGGTTATGATGGGTTTACTTCACATACATAATATATATTGCTTTTCAAATGTTTTAATGTACTTTTCAGCACTTAGTCATTATTATATTTGTCATTTGAATCAGCTACATGTCATACTTTCCACACTCGTTGAGTACGATATGTACTCACCCTTGCAATTCCCCCCAACAACAGGTGCAGGTCAGATTTGGGAGTATAACAATGATAATGCGGAGTTCTAGGTCGTGTCTGCCGTCAGCTTGCCTGTGGTGTTGATTGGAGCTGCGCTATACCCTATTTGCTTATGCTGCTTAGTTGCTTAGTTTGCTTATTTAGTTTATTTCTGCTGCATTAGTTCAAACTTGTTAATAATAATCATTAGAGCTTGTATTCGAGAATGTTATGAATTGTGTAAGAAAAGTTGTTAATTAATCTTGTTATGTGGTAATTTTCTGTATATACTTTTGTGAATGCACTTGTGTATGTGTGTTGAACGTCCTAGACACACATATACGTTCACTTGGTTCATTTTCAGAACCAGGTGTCACAAATTGGTATCATAGCCACAGGTTGACCGTAGGACGCAACCTAGATAGAATGGACACTTTAGAGCACATAGGAGCACTCAGGAATCAAGGTATTTTTGCTTGATGTGTTGTTTGCTATATATTGTTTGCTTGTGTGCTTAATAGAGGATTTTGGGATGCTTTAGCATTGCCATATCCATGTAGGATAGTATAGCTAGTTGCTTAGTTTCATATCCCTTGATGCATATAGTTGGGGACGTCTTCTAAATTCTTATCTCTTGCTTTTCTTCAGATGGTGAGGACTCACAACCAGAGGGATGGTAATGATGAGAAGGAGAACAATGGAGCACCTCAGAAAAACAATGGACAAGGACCTGCCCAGGGAGCTATCATTCTTGAGCAACTATTGGCTATGTGAAACCAGCTCAAGCAGACCATGATACATACTATGGGACAACTGTAGGCTGGCAACAACAACAATCATCCCCACATGCCTCCACCGCCACCTCCACCTCCTCATAACTGGTTGGGAGAGTTTATGAGGACTAGGCCGCCGACTTTTGCTCAAGCTGCTAAATCTATTGATGTTGATGATTGGCTCAAGTCTATGGAGAAGAAGCTAGCTATTGTCCAATGCAGTGACCGGAAGAAGGTGTTGTTCGCATCTCATAAACTTGTTGGAGCAGCTGCCGATTGATGGGATTCGTTATGCAATGCTCATGGGAACCAAGAGAGAATTACTTGGGCTGAGTTCAAGAAGAGCTTCCATTCTCATTATGTACCAGAAGGTATGATCTTGAAGAGGCCAGAATTTGAGAACCTGAGGCAAGGAAGATTGATGTGGGTGAATACCTCAATAAATTCACTCAACTCTCAAGATATGCGCCTGAAGATGTAAGCCGGGACAGCCGGAAACAATACTTGTTCATGAGGGGCTTGAACAATAAAATCCAAGTACAGTTGTTGAATTGTGATTATGCAAACTTCAAGAATCTTGTGGACAAAGCAATTGTTGTTGAGAACAAGGTCCGTGAGATGGAGCAAGACAACAAGAGGAATGTGCCATAACAAGGACAGCAACAAGGAAGCAATTTGCGCCCTCGCTTTGCACCACCCAATATGCCATATTACGGCTCTTCTGCTCCTGCTCAATTCCTTTGATATGCACCGCGCCCAGCTCAGTTTGTGCGACAATGCCCTGTCATGCAAGCACATAGGCCTCCAATGCCTTTTGCACCTCGTGCCAACTTTCCTGGTGCCAATGCGAAGAATCAAGTCCGTCCAAATTCTGATGCAGCAAAGAAGTGCTATACGTGTGGAGAAGCAGGACACTTTGCACATCAATGTCCTAAGTCAGGCCTTGGTCAAGGAAGCAATGCTCAAAGACAAAATCCAAGACCCAATGGAGGACAGCCGCAAGGAAACCGTGGACTGCAGAATTTTTCTCGTGGCAACGTGAACCATGTCTCTAGGGAGGATGCTCAACAAGCGGATGACGTGGTGATTGGTATGTTTCTCACAAACTCCAACCCGGCAACTATGTTATTTGATTCTAGAGCATCGCGTTCATTCATTGCATCAAAATATGCTGCCAAGTATAGTTTGCATGTCTCTCATATGAAGTTTACTCTATTGGTTAAGTCTCCTGGAGGAGAGATGAGGACAAATATAGTATGTCCAAAAGTAAGCCTTAGAATAAGAGGGGTAGACTTCTTTGCCAACCTCATTGTCCTGGATTCTCAAGGATTGGACATTATACTTGGTATGGACTCATTGAGGAATCACAATGGAGTCATTGATTATGCCACAAAGATGGTGAAGTTGACTAATAAGGAAGGGATCACCATAGAATTTGAAGCATCTCAACACGCACCGAAGCAATTGGAGCTGAACCACATGGACGGTGCTGCAATTGAGGAGATTCCAGTGGTGTGCGAAGTTTTGGACATGTTTCTAGATGAGTTGCCAGGTATGTCACCTGATCGAGATATTGAATTTGTTATTGATTTAATACCTGGAACTGTGCCTATAGCTAAGAGGCCATATAGGATGCCTCCTAAGGAATTAGTGGAGCTCAAGAAGCAAATTCAAGAGCAACTAGAGAAGGGTTTTATTCGCCCCAGTTCTTCACCTTGGGGAGCGTCCGTTCTTTTCGTGGATAAGAAGGATGGGTCGCAAAGAATGTGTGTGGATTACTGAGCTCTCAATGAGGTGACCATCAAGAACAAGTATACTTTGCCCTGCATAGAGGATTTGTTTGATCAAATGAAGGGTGCTTGTGTTTTCTCCAAGATTGATTTGAGGTCAGGATACTTTCAAATGAAGATAAGACCGCCAGACATACCTAAGACACCTTTCAGGACACGTTATGGATCCTATGAGTACACTGTGATGTCTTTTGGATTGACCAATGCACCTGCCTATTTTATGTACCTCATGAATAAGGTCTTCATGGAGTACTTGGATAAGTTTGTTGGGTGTTCATTCATGACATTACGATCTACTCGAAGGATGAGAAGGAACACGAGGAACACTTGAGGCTTACATTGCAGAAATTGAGGGAGCATCAATTGTATGCCAAATTTAGCAAGTGTCAGTTTTGGTTGAAAGAGGTATCATTTTTGGGTCATATCATCTCGGGAGGAGTGTCGGTTGACCCAGGAAAAGTGAGGGACGTGTTGAAAATGGAAACCCGTAGAATGTCAAGGAGATACGGAGTTTTCTTTGAATGGCCGAATATTACCGTAGGTTCATCAAAGACTTTTCCAAGATAGCCAAGCCCATGATGAAATTGCTAATGAAGGGGGAAGCGTTTCAATCGACTCAAGCTTGTCAAGAGAGTTTTGAGGAGTTGAAGAAAAGGTTAACAACAGCCCCAGTTTTGGTTTTACCAGATGTAAGCAAAATCTTCGACATATATTGTGATGCAACGAGACAAGGAGTTGGATGTGTACTTATGCAAGTAGGTCAAGTGGTTGCCTACGTGTCGAAACAGTTGAAGAAACATGAGCAGAATTATCCAACACATGATTTGGAACTTGCAGCTGTGGTACACACATTGAAAATTGTGACACCCAATTCCAAAAAAATTAACCAAATGGAGGCATATGTGTGCCCAGGACGTTCAACACACATACACGAGTGCATCACAAACGATATACAGATAATTACCGCAACAAAAGATTAATTAACCAAATTTTATTGCACAAACCATATTATCCTCGAATACAAGTTCTAATGAATATTAATGATAGGTTCAACTAATGCAACACAAATAAACTAATTAAGCAAACTAAATAGCTTGGCAGCATAAGCAATAGGGTATAGCGTAGCTCCAAAACACCACAGGCAAAGCTGACGGTAGACATGACCTAGAACTCCGCATTATCGCCATTAAACTCCCAATCTTGACCTGCAACTGTTGGGGGGGGGGGATTTCAAGAGTGAGTACATGTCGTACTCAGCAAGTGTGGAAAGTATGACATGTAGCTGATTCAAATGACGACAATAATAAGGTCTGAGTGCTGAGAAGTACATTAAAACATTTGGAAAGCAATATATTACATGTATGTGAAGTAAACCCATCATAATCATAAGTAATATCATAATACCAGTCTGAATTCATTACCATCATCAATAGTTCCAGATTTCACCATTTGCCAATAACCATATTCAATCTAGAAATTAATCCATAACCAGCCATAACCATTACCAAACCATAACCATCCCAAACACCATCCCAATACCAAGTTCCCTCTAATCATGGAAGTTATCCAGGTGCTCATGACCGGGAGCACGACTATCATGATAGTTTTAATACTCCGCATAGTTTGTACCACTTTACCCACGTGCTTGTGATTTCATCACCTGTCAGTGACTAAAGAACCTCTCTTTTGCCAATTACACTTCCTTTTATGTATGGCCAAGAGATCACAAAATATACTTTACAAAGGGATTACTAGCCTATTTAGACTCCACTGAGGTTTCACCGGTGGTGATGTCTCCAACTGAGCACATCTTCAACCAAGGGCCCCCTCTTGAGCCATTCGGATCCAAGGGTAGTCCCACCAATCATCAACAAACCCAATCCGACTACCCCTTCCCCGAGCATCCTTAATGGTCCAAATAGCACTGGTAAAGCCATAATTAATTAGCTACGCCGCACCCATACTTGGCCTCGTGGTGGCACTGTAATCCTGGCTTATTCTCGCATGAACCGGTCCTTAGATCTAAAGCAAGCAAACCACCATGACCTCCAACCTATCCACTTACCAGGCTTGCTTAGATCACCCATTACCACATCATATTGACCAATTCCCATCAACCAGAATATCATTAATGCATAATTAAATGTATTGTGTTGTTTTCCCATCCCAGTTAATTAAGCGAAGCAAAAAGGTAAAAAGCCCATTCCGACTCACTACCATAATTTCAGGTGACAAGGGTGGTTAAACAAATCTAGTAAACTTCCTACCATAGGATTTCCTATCAAATTGACATAGCACGCAGTTTTGCAAACAAAACATTTATTTTAGAAACGGGATCAATATGCTTCAAGGACACTTGCCTTGCTCTGACAGATAGGGTTGCTCAAGCGCTTCGAAGTATTGGTTCTGGAAATCCTCGTACACGACCTCTTGAGCACTTTCCTCTACTCCTGATCACACATACAAGAAAATACATACAAATCAACATGATGCACACATATTAATCAACATGCGATGACATGCATGCATGCAAAGTACAATAATTAATTAACTATGGTTGTTTATTAATTAGAAGCAACTAGTTCATACGTGTTCATATGAGTTTACGGGGGTTTAGCGAGAATTAATGCTGCTGAAAATAGATTTATGGTGCAACTACGATTAAATTACGTCTATTAGATTTAATACGTCGCTAAAATACGCATCGGAAAAATGAATCCTACTGTAGATGTGACGGCTTCGAAGATCAAGGAACGGAGGCGACGTGTAGACAAAGTGGATGGCGCAACGGTCCTCCGGCGGCACCACGACGACGACGTGACAACGACGATGATCTCCGGTGGACGACAACACCCTCCTCTTTTTCTTCCTCTTCCTTCCCTTTTTTTCTTCCCTGGTAGTGCCTCTGTTCTTCTCCTTTTTTTTCTCTATGTCGGCTGGGGTTTTGGGGCTCTGGGGGCGCTTCTGGCGGTAAAACACGGAGGCTGCAGTCGTATTTATAGGCGGGCGCTAGAGACAAATCGGTACCGATGCGGTATCGTGGCCAACTCGGCCTGGGGCGCTCACTAGGGCCGGCGCAGGAGCGGGGCGCGTGGCAGCGGGACGCTCGGCGCGCGAGAGGGCGTCAGGGTGGGGTCGCACGGGCCAGGCGCGTTGGGCATGCGGGATCGCGAGCGGGCGGGGTGCGGGACCCGGGCGCGGGGTCAACGCAGCGGGGCGCGGGGCCAAGCGCGGCAGGCGCACACTGGGAGCGGGGCGCGGGGCCAGCGGTGCGGGGTCGGGCGGGGCGCACTGGTTTTGGGCCGGCTCAGCCTTGCCGGCGGTTGCCCTTTTTTTTCTTCTATCTGTTTATTATTTATATTTTTTATACTTATTTTCATATCGGTTATTTCCATATTATTTGTTATTTACATATATATATATTTCATTATTGTTATATATATCTCTATCATTCATTATTATTCATTTTTCTTCTATAATAAATTTTCTTTCCTAATTACTTTTCTATTGTATAAAATTTCTAATTTGGTTTTAATATACATCTAGTAACTTAGTATATGCCTAAATGTGAATGCATGTGCATAGACGATTTAGTTTATTTTATTATTCTTGTTAACTATTTCTTCTTCCATATTATCTTTTTTGTTTTCTTTTATTTTTTTCTTCCATATTCGTTATGCTAATTTAATTTCTTTTAATGTACTTACTCTGGTAAATAAATTTCTTTTAGCTTATTTATTTTGGTAGTAATTTTTCAATACATGAGGATGAATGCAAAATGCAAAATGCAATATGAGATGCATATATTTTATATTTTTATTTATAAAACAATTTCCTCCCATTATTAACTCTAAATTCCCATTTAATTTTTTAGTTTGCCAAAACTCAAAAATTGGGGTGTTACAATTCTACCCCCTTTAAAATGAATCTCGCCCTCGAGATTCGGACGGGTTGAAGAAGAGATTTGGAAATAAAAATTTTGAATCCCCTTTTATATTTGAATTAGCCAAGTTGAAAATTCTTGGATGTTACAATCTACCCCCCCCCCCTTAAAAGGAACCTCGTCCTCGAGGTTCGGACGGATTAGAGAAGAGGTGAGAAAACTCTTGATAAGATCTTCACGCTCCCATGTAGCTTCGTCCGGGATAGTGATTCTCCTAGTAGTGACAATCTTCCACAGAAGTAGAGATAGAAATGAAGATAGAAGGAATCCCATCCTATATGCATGCATCAAGGTATATGATCGAAACAACTACCTATACAAGCCTATATGGATATGGCAATGCCAAAGCATCCCACAATCCTCTACTAAGCACACAAGCAAACAATATATATAGCAAATAGCACTCCAAGCAAAAACACATTGATTCCTAAGTACTCCTATATGCTCTAAAGTGTTCATTCTATCTACGCTGCATCCTACGATCAACCTGTGGCTCTGATACCAATCTGTGACACCCGGTTCCAAAAAAAATGAACCAAGTGGACGCATATGTGTGCCCAGGATGTTCAACACACATACAAGAGTGCATAACAAACGATATACAGATAATTACCACAGCACAAGATTAATTAACCAAATTTTATTGCACAAACCATATTATCCTCGAATACAAGTTTTAATGAGTATTAATGACAAGTTCAACTAATGCAACGGAAATAAACTAATTAAGCAAACTAAATAGCTAGGCAGCATAAGCAATAGGGTATAGCGTAGCTCCAAAACACCACAGACAAAGCTGACGGTAGACACGACCTAGAACTCCGCATTATCGCCATTAAACTCCCAATCTTGACCTGCAACTGTTGGGGGGGATTGCAAGAGTGAGTACATGTCGTACTCAGTAAGTGTGGAAAGTATGACATGTAGCTGATTCAAATGACGACAATAATAAGGGCTGAGTGCTGAGAAGTACATTAAAACATTTGAAAAGCAATATATTACATGTATGTGAAGTAAACCCATCATAATCATAAGTAATATCATAATACCAGTCTGAATTCATTACCATCATCAATAATTCCAGATTTCACCATTTGTCAATAACCATATTCAATCTAGAAATTAATCCATAACCAGCCATAACCATTACCAAACCATAACCATCCCAAACACCATTCCAATACCAAGTTCCCTCTAATCATGGAAGTTGTCCAGGTGCTCATGACCGGGAGCACAACTATCATGATAGTTTTAATACTCTGCAGAGTTTGTACCACTTTACCCACGTGTTTGTGATTTCATCACCCGTCGGCGACTAAAGAACCTCTCTTATGCCAATTACACTTCCTTTGATGTATGGCCAAGCCCTAATTAATCAGCTACGCCGCACCCATACTTGGCCTCGTGGTGGCACTGTAATCCAGACTTATTCTCGCATGAATCGATCCTTAGATCTAAAGCAAGCAAACCACCATGACATCCAACCCATCCACATACCAGGCTTGCTTAGATCACCCATTACCACATCATATTGACCAATTCACATTAACCAAAATATCATTAATGCATAATTAAATATATAGTGTTGTTTTCCCATCCCAATTAATTAAGCGAAGCAAAAAGGTAAAAAGCCCATCCTGACTCACTACCATAATTCAAGGTGACAAGGGTGGTTAAACAAATCTAGTAAACTTCCTACTATAGGATTTCCCATCAATTTGATACAGCATGCAGTTTTACAAACAAAACATTTATTTTACAAACAGGGTCAATATGCTTCAAGGACACTTGCCTTGCTCCGACGGATAGGGTTGCTCAAGCACTTCGAAGTCTTGGTTCTGGAAATCCTCGTACACGACCTCTTGAGCACTTCCCTCTACTCGTGATCACACCTACAAGAAAATACATACATATCAACATGATGCACACATATTAATCAACATGCGATGACATGCATGCATGCAAAGTATAATAATTTATTAACTACAGTTGTTTATTAATTAGATGCAACTAGTTGATATGTGTTCATATGAGTTTACGGGGGTTTTAGCGAGAATTAATGCTGCTGAAAATAGATTTATGGTGCAACTACGATTAACTTACGTCTATTAAATTTAATACGTCCCTAAAATTCTCATTGGGAAAATGAATCTACCGTAGATGCGACGGCTTCAAAGATCAAGGAACGGAGGTGACGCGTAGACAAAGTGGATGGCGCAACGGTCCTCCGGCGGCACAACGATGACGACGCGACGACGACGACGATCTCCGGCGGATGATGGAACCCTCCTCTTTTTCTTCCTCTTCCTTCCCTTCTTTTCTTCCCTGGCGGTGCCTCTGTTCTTCTCCTTTTTTTCTCTATGGCGGCTGGGGTTTTGGGGCTCTGGCGGCGCTTCTGGCGATAAAACACAGAGGCTGCAGTCGTATTTATAGGCGGGCGCAAGAGACGAATCGGTACCGATGCGGTACCGTGGCCAACTCATCCTGGGGCGCTCGCTAGGGTCGACGCAAGAGCGGGGCGCGTGGCAGCGGGGCGCTCGGGCGCGGGAGGGCGTCGGGGTGGGGTCGCGCGGGGCCAGGCGCGTTGGGCGCGCGGGATCGCGAGCAGGCGGGGTGCGGGACCCGGGCGCGGGGCCAAGCGTGGCAGGCGCGCGCTGGGAGCAGGGCGCGGGGCCAGCTGTGCGGGGTCGGGCGGGGCGCGCTGGCTGGGCCGGCTCGGCCTGGCCGGCAGTTGCCCTTTTTTTCTTTTTTTTCTTTTTTTCCTTCTATCTGTTTATAATTTATATTTTTTATACTTACTTTAATATCGGTTATTTCCATATTATTTGTTATTTACATATATATATATGTTTCATTATTGTTATATATATCTCTATCATTCATTATTATTCATTTTTCTTCTATAATAAATTTTCTTTCCTAATTACTTTTCTATTGTATAAAATTTCTAATTTGATTTTAATATGCATCTAGTAACTTAGTATATGCCTAATGTGAATGCATGTGCATAGATGATTTAGTTTATTTTATTATTCTTGTTAACTATTGTTTCTTCTTCCATATTATCTTTTCTGTTTTCTTTTATTTCTTTTCTTCCATATTCGTTATGCTAATTTAATTTCTTTTAATGTACTTACTCTGGTAAATAAATTTCTTTTAGCTTATTTATTTTGGTAATAAATTTTCAATACATGAGGATGAATGCAAAATGCAATATGAGATTCATATATTTTATATTTTTATTTATAAAAACAATACTCCCATTATTAACTCTAAACTCCCATTTAATTTTTTAGTTTGCCAAAACTCGAAAATCAGGGTGTTACAAAAATTTGGAGATACTACATCCTTGAACATAGGTGTGAAATTTATACGGATCATAAGAGCCTTAAGTATATTTTCACACAAACGAACTTGAATTTAAGGCAACGAAGATGGTTGGAGCTCATCAAAGATTATGATGTGGGAATCAACTATCACCCGACGAAGGCTAATGTAGTGGTCGATTCTTTGAGTAGAAAAGGAGTAAGTCACCAGCTCACGGTTCGAGAGCTGCCATCTGAGTTATGTAAGGAGTTTGAATGGTTGAACCTTGGATTTGTGAATGAGATGAGGATGATGGAGTTAAATCAGATCTTGGAGCAAGAAATTCGGGAAGGCCAAACCAAGGATGAGGAAATTAAGGAGATCAAAGAAAGGACCCAAGAAGGAAGGGAATTCAGGTTTGATGAGGATAAACATGGTACCTTATGGCTTGGAAAAAGGATTGTCGTGCCTAATGTGAAGCATATTCGGGAGACAATATAAAAGAGACACATGACTCGCCATACTCAATTCACCCCGGCTGTACGAAGATGTACAAAGACTTGAAGACTTGTTATTGGTGGGCTAGCATGAAAAAATGACATAGCCGAATACATAGCCTTATGTGATGTGTGCCAACGAGTCAAGGCGGAACACCAAAGGCCAGCCGGGTTATTGCAGCTACTAAAGATCCAGAATGGAAGTGGGAAGAAATTGGAATGGACTTTATAGTTGGTTTACCGCGTACTCAATCCGGTTATGACTCCATATGAGTAATTGTGGATCGGTTAACCAAGTCAGCTCACTTTATTCCCATCAAGACCACCTTTAATGGAGAGAAATTGGTGGAACTGTATATGGGAAGAGTAGTATGCTTGCATGGAGTTCCAAAGAGGATAGTTTTGGATAGAGGTTCTCAATTTACCTCCAGGTTTTGGCAAAAGCTGCATGAAGCATTGGGTACAAGGTTGAATTTAAGTTCAGCATATCACCCTCAAAAGGATGGACAAACTAAGAGGACCAATCAAATTTTTGAGGATATGTTAAGAGCTTGTGCCTTGAAGCATGGAAGAAGTTGAGACAAGAGCTTGCCATATGTGAAATTTTCATATAACAATAGTACCAAGCAAGCTTGAAAATGTCACCATATGAAGCACTTTATAGAAGGAAGTGTAGGACAGCCTTGTTCTGGAATGAGATAGGAGAGACTCAAGTATTTGGTCCGGATGTGTTACTAGAAGCTGAAAAGCAAGTTCAGATTATTCACGAAAACTTGAGGGCTGCTCAATCAAGGCAAAAAAGCTATGTAGACAATAGGAGAAGGAAACTAGCCTTTGAAGTAGGAGATTTTGTTTACCTAAAGGTGTCACCAATGAGAGGTCATAAGAGGTTTCACATAAGAGGCAAGCTAGCATCTCACTATATTGGACCATTCAAGATTTTGGACAAAAGAGAAGAAGTAGCATATAAGTTGGAGATGCCAGCTCATCTTTCAGACGTGCATGATGTGTTTCTTGTTTCACGGCTCAAGAAGTGCTTAAGGGTGCCGGAAGAACAAGTGCCAATGGAAGAGTTGGAACTAGAGGTAGATTTGACTTATGCCGAGCAACCTGTCAAAATATTGGAAAGTTCAATGGAAGCATCACACAGAATCATGGGCAACTTGGGAGTTGGAGGATGATCTCAAGAAGGAATTTATCTATCTCTTCTCTTCCACGTCGGATCTCGAGGGCAAGATTCATTTTAAGTGGGGTAGTTTTGTAAACCCTCATTTTCATGCATCATGCACTGCATACATTCTAATACATGTCTAAAATTAATCCACATAAAAAGAAATGAGTTTAAAATGAATTATAAGCAAAACCGCACTTAAGAATTCTAAGAAATGTGGACTAGTCCGTTTTCGGTGCCGACTAGTTCGATTTCTCTCTGACCTTCGTTAGACATGTCTGTTTTGCTGTGGACTAGTCTGTTTTTCTCTCTGGACACTTTCGGACTTGTCCGGTCTATTGCGGACTAGTCCGGTGTACCGAATCCTTGGAAATTTTGCTAAGTCCATGGACTTTTCCGGACTTGTCTGGTATTCTAGCGGACTTGTCCGTTTTCCCTCTGACTATAGTTGGACTTGTCCAATTTCGGCCAGACTTGTCTGTTTTTCCCCTCTGGATAAGTTCGGACTTGTCCGATTTCTCTTTGTCTAACTTTGGACTAGTCCATCCCTTTTCGGACTTTTTCGGTAAATCTAGACTCCGAGTTGATCTTTTGTTTCACGACTTGTTTCTTGGGTTTTACGTTAAATGGGCCTAGGGACGTCATGCCTAACTCTTTTAGAGCCCATGTGGGACTCCAAACCGACCCCTACTCATCTCAAACTCGAAATCCACCCAACCCTAGCCCTCAACCTCTATATAAACAACCCCACCCCTTGGCTTGACATCTATTTGCCACTTTTCAGTCACACCCAAACCCTAGCTCGTGAATAGCCGCCACCAAGGAGGGAGAAGGAGATCTAGAGCAATAAGAAGAAGAGGAGGAAACAAAATAGGATCAAGATCTCCATCAAGTTCCGTTCTCCATCGCCAATTCACCATCAAGTTCTTCATCAACCCTAGATCGTCAGGATCGAAGTGTTGCCTCCAATACCCTTGATTCTTAGGAGTCTTAGACACCTGGTATACCTTCTACTTCCTTTTCCCTACATGAATTCAACCCCAAATCTCCAGATTCACGTCGATCTAGAAACCCTAGTTTGCTAGTTCCGCGAAGTGCGGACTAGTTCGGTCCCTAGCAGACTAGTCTGACTTTCCTGGTTAAATTGTGTTGAATTACTTCCAAAATTAGATCGAATCAACTCCAAACCTATGTAGACTTCTTAATAACCATTGTAATTGATTAATAACCAATATTAAAAACTTATTAACTAGTTTTGCTTTGCATTTGTATTAATCAGGCATGTCATGTCATATTGAGTAATATTTGTGCACTCTTTGATTGTGTTTCTTGTCATGTATGTTTATTGTGTGGTTTAGACAGATTGGCACTAGAGAGTGCTGCGGAGGATCTCCAGCACCAAGAATTTGAAGGCTTTAACCTCAACCAAGCCCAAGAGCAAGGCAAGTGTCCTTGATCATATTGATCATGTTTTAAAGTAAATGTTTTGTTTAAAAAATTGCATGCTTGTGTGAATTTGATGGGAATCCTACGATAGGAAGTTTACTAGCTTTGTTTAACCACCCTTGTCACTTGGAATACATGGTATAGAGTCAGGAAGGGCTTTTTACCTTTTTTCTTCGCTTAATTAATTAGGATGGGAAAACAACTATACCACTCAACTTAATTATGTATTTATGAGATTATGATTAACATGAACTGGTTAATATGATGTGGTAATGGGTGATCTAAGAGCCTGGTATGCGGATGGATTGGATGTTATGGTGGTTTGCTTGCTTTATATCTATGGACCGGTTCGTGGAGCGACCATCCAGGATTTACAGTGCCACCACAAGGCCAAGTATGGGTACAGCGTAGCTGATTAATTAGGGCTTTGCCAGTGCTATTTGTACCATTAAGGGTGCTTGGGGAAGGGGTGGCCAGATTGGGTTTGTTGATGATTGGTGGGACTACCCTAGGATCCGAATGGCTCAAGAGGGGGCCCTTGGTTGAAGATGTGCTCAGTTGGAGGCATCGCCACCGGTGAGACCTTAGTGGGGTCTAAATAGGATAGTAATCCCTTTGTAAAAGCTATTTTGTGATCTCTTGGCCACACACCTAAGGAAGTGTGAGACGACATAATTGAGATTCTATAGTCATCGAAAGGTGATGAAATCACAAACACGTGGGTAAAGTGGTACAACCTCTGTAGAGTGTCTTAAAACTATCATGATAGCCGTGCTCCCGGTTATGAGCAACCTGGACCCTCACATGATTAGAGGGAAACTTGGTATTGGGATGGTTATGGTTATGGTTTGGTACTGGTTATGGCTGGTTATGGATTAAATTTTGGTATTGGATATGATTAATGGCAATGGTGAAATCTGGTATATGGATGATGGTAATGAAATATGGACTGGCATTATGATAACTACATGGTTATAATGGGTTTACTTCACTTCATAATATACATTGCTTTTTAAATGTTTTAATGTACTTTTCAGCACTTAGCCATTATTATATTCGTCATTTGAATCAGCTACATGTCATACTTTCCATACTTGCTGAGTACAACATATACTCACCCTTGCAATTCCTCCAACAACAGGTGCAGGTCAGATTTGGGAGTATAACAATGATAATGAAGAGTTCTAGGGTGTGTCTGCCGTCAGCTTGCCTCTGGTGTTGATTGGAGCTGCGCTATACCCTATTTGCCTATGCTGCTTAGTTGCTTAGTTTGCTTATTTAGTTTATTTTTGTTGTATTAGTTCAAACTTGTCAATAATAATCATTAGAGCTTGTATTCGAGGATGTTATGAATTGTGTAATAAAAGTTGTTAATTAATCTTGTTTTGTGGTAATTTCATGTATATCCTTTTGTGAATACACTTGTGTATGTGTGTTGAACGTCCTGGGCACACATATAAGTTCACTTGGTTCATTTTCGGAACCGGGTGTCACAAGTATTGTGAAAAGTTGCCACGTACGACATCATTGGAGTACGTCGTAGTATGGCTCCTGACGTGCGTATGATTGGTGCATTCAAGTGTATTATGCAGAATCGACATGGATCCGGATGGCCGTTCCCCTGCGGTACAAATAGGTCCACTTGTTCACTACATCATCACGTAGTAAGAACTTGTCATACGATGAAAGGTGGTCATATTTGTGATGTTTAAAGGCTTGTTGTACTCTTGTATGTTTACTTTTAGTGGCAAACTAAAGTTTACTTTCCTATGAACAATTAACTTGGCACTAAATTCTGAAATTAAGGCTTCAGACGAAATTAGTGTTTTTCATGCAAATAGTCCCCTTATTATGTCTGTCGAAGTGTTTCTGCGACACTTCGCTCGGACTTGTTTTGAGAGCAGCCCGCGGAGGTTCTTAATCGGCGGGGGCTTAGTCCTCAGGCTACGCGTATGAGAGATGGGTGAGACGGTGGTTTTACGTGGTTCGGGCCGCTGGAGCGTAATACCCTACTCCACGGTGTGTGTTGTATTGCTTGAGAGTCTAAAGTTGTGGATATGAGAGTCCAAGTGTGCGTCCCCCCATTCCTTTGTAACGGTGGCAGTCCGGTCCTTTTGTAGCCAAGGTCGGACGCCTTACAAGTGACGTTCGAGGCCCGATAGGCGGCCCCGGGGTGATCTTATCTTGTACAAGATCTGAGGATTTACTACGCCAGCAACCTCTGATCGTGACATGAGCTTGAAGACTCGCCGCCTTGCTACGTCAGTCGTCAGTCGCTAGACGTAGTCATTAATGATGGCATGGGATGTCCCAACCGTCTTGTCGCCGTAAGCTACCCACTTGGCAGTGTGGGATAGCCCTGCGGTGCCTTCACTGCGATGTCACTACATGTAGCGGTACCTGACAGGGGCGTGCGCCACACCTGTGTGCCTAAGGAAGGCAGGTGCCTTCAATGCGCGATTAGATAGGATGCGCTGCCCTTTACTCTTCGGGGCCCACGACCCATTGCAGGTCGTGAGACACATGCCAGCTCTGGAGCCCTCCTCGATGGGAGCAAGGGCCCAGAGCTGGAGGACGCGTGGAAGCTCCAGAGCCCTCCTCTGTGGGAGCAAGGGCTCGGAGCCGAAGGACGCGTGGCAGCTTCGGAGGCCTCCTCAGTGGGAGCAAGGTCCTAGAGCCGAAGGATGTGTGGCAGCTCCGGAGACCTCCTTGGTGGGAGCAAGGGCCCAAAGCCGGAGGACGCGTGGCAGCCCTGGAGTCCGTCTCAGCGAGGAGGCCTGGTTCGGTGCTTCTTCTAGCTTGTACGCAAGGGTACCCGATCTGCAGGGTACTGAATGTGGCCCCCGCGTCCACCTCGAGAGAGGTGACGACCCTACAGGCGGGGCCTTCATCTTGTCTTGTAAAAGTGACACCAGCGGGCCCCCTGAGGGCACCGGAGCTCGAAAAAGGGACGTTGGCGGCTCCCTTGGGGGGCGTCAAAGCTAGAAGAAGTGATGTCAGTGGCCCCCTTTAGGGGCGCTGGAGCTCGGAGAAGCATCGATGGCGCCAGCGGCCCCCTTGGGGGGGGGGGACCGATGCTCAGAGAAGTGTGAATGGCGGGCTCCCAGTATGTCACGCACACACGATAGACAAAAAGTAATTTCGCTCGTCGGTCACCACTTCCCTAATCTTTAGTTTCGTTATGGCCTACGGTCCTTAGTTGAGATACGAGACATGGGTAATTCGGTGCGACTACACTCACGGTATGGTCACTGCCTTGCTTAGGGCATGAGCCATCCGACCCCCTGTACTAAGCGGTTAGCATTGGGAGGCAAGGTGCGCAGGCTTAGGGTATGGAACCAAGCTAAGCAGATTGCACACCCTGGACCTCCAGCTCGGCTTTAGCCTTTCAGGACTGAGAACCATTCATCGCCATGGACCCGGAACAAGAACATGACCATCGGACCCCAAACACATTAGAGGTACCTCATGTGGGCCCGCCTTTAGCAGGATAGCATAACTTTGACTAGGACGAGACAGGGAAAGAGTAATCGTACATACGACAGGCAATATGCGAAAATGAGCATAACTTCATGAACATAAAATTAATGCGTAATTAAATGAACATGGAAATACAGTGCGACAGTATCTAGGTTACGATTATTGCATTGCTCAGGAGTATGGGTCGTCTGGCCCCCTAGTACCTAGCCGCAATGCTGAGGAGGCAGAGTGCACTGCTTAGGATGCAGGACCAGGCTAAGCAGGCTGCACACTCTGGACCCCCCGCTGGCATTAGCAGAAGTATGAGCCGACCGGCCCCCAGTACTTAGCCACTGCGTTGGGGAGGCAAAGTGTACACGCTTAGGATGCAGGACCAGGCTAAGCAGGCTGTATACCCTGGACCTCCTGCTGGTGTTAACCTTTCATAGAAGGGACCGTTCAACACCACGAGGCCCCAAGCAAAAAAATAACCAAAAGACCTCAGATTCCACGCCTCCCACCTTGTTTAGGGTGTATGCCATTTGGCCCCAGTACTCAACTATAGCACTAGGGAAGCAGAGTGCGCAGGCTTAGGGTATGGAACCAGGCTAAGCAGGCTGCACAACCTAGACCTCCCGCTTAGCGTAGGCCTTTCAGGGGGAAACCGTCTGGCACCACAGGACCGCAAACAAGAGGACTATCAAAAAACCCCAGAACTGCCACATGTACCTTATGTAGACCCGCATGCTGCCCATACTCGTAGCAAACAATGTCGTTGTTGTCGTGGCGGCCGAAAACCGCTTGACGTCTTGCCCATGGCATCCCTTAGCGGCCTCCTGATATGTGTGGCAAATTGGTTGGGCACGTCTACTACTTAGACGTAGGATGTCATCGGCAGGCCCCGACGGAGCGCAGGAGCTTGGGTAGTTGACGCCAACGGCCCCCTGGTGAGCGTCGAACCTGAAGGTTGACGCCCGCGAGCCCCTTGGGGATTGCCAGGCTTGGCAGTTGATGCCGGCGGGCTCCTGGGGGCGCTGGGCTTGATTTGAGATGCATGGTCGTCATCGAAGAAGTCTTCGTCGGCGATAGCGACAAGGTAGCCATCAAACCGAGGCGATGTCCACCCTCAATGAGCGGAACGTCGACTGTGAGCCCCCTGGGAGGTGTCGGAGCTGGATGATCTGGTGGTACCCACCCTCAGTGTGTGGAACATCGACGACGGGCCCCCTGGGAGGTGTCCGAGCTGGATGCACTGGCGACGCCCACCCTCAATGTGTGGAACATAGACGGCAGGCCTCGTGGGAGATTCTGGAGCTGGATACTCTAGCGGCGCCCACCCTCAACATGCAGAACATCGACGGCGGGCTCCCTGGGAGGTGTCGGAGCTGGATGCTCCGGTGGCGCCCACCATCATTGTTAAGAACGTCAATGGCGGGTGAAGGCGCAACTTCTTGAGAGAAAAAACCCCCTACCTGGTATGCCAAAGGTTGAAGTGTTTCTGCGACACTTCCCCTGGACCTGCTTTGAAAGCAGCCTGCAGACGTTCTTGATATGCGGGGACTTAGTCCTCACGTGAGGATACACGTAAGAGAGATGGGTGAGACGATGGTTTTACGTGGTTCGGGACACTGGAGTGTAATACCCTACTCCACAGCGTGTGTTGTATTCCTTGAGAGTCTAAAGTTTTGGATCTAAGAATCCAAGTGCGCGTTGTGACACCCGGTTCCGAAAATGAACCAAGTGAACGCATATGTGTGCCCAGTATGTTCAACACACATACACGAGTGCATTCACAAAAGAGTATACAGAAAATTACCACAGAACAAGATTAATTAACCAAATTTTATTAAGCAAACCATATTATCCTCGAATACAAACTCTAATGAATATTAATCACAAGTTCAAATTAATGCAGCGGAAATAAACTAAATAAGCAAACTAAACAGCTAGGCAGCATAAGCAATAGGGTATAGCGCAGCTCCAATCAACACCACAGGCAAAGCTGACAGTAGACACGGCCTAGAACTCCGCATTATCGCCATTAAACTCCCAATCCTGACCTGCAACTGTTGGGGTGGGGGGGATTGCAAGAGTGAGTACATGTCGTACTCAGCAAGTGTGGAAAGTATGACATGTGGCTGATTCAAATGACGAATATAATAATGGCTAAGTGCTGAAAGGTACATTAAAACATTTGAAAAGTGATATATTATATGTATATGAAATAAACCCATCAATAGCAATGTAGTTATCACAATCCCAGTCCATATTCCACATCCATCATCATATACCAATATCCATATTCAGTACCAGAAATTAATTCATAACCATGCATAACCATAATACCAACCATAACCATAATGCCATCCCAATACCGAGTTCCCTCTAATCATGTGAAGGTCCAGGTTGCTCATAACCGGGAGCACGGCTATCATGATTATTTTAGACACACTCTGCAGAGGTTGTACCGCTTTACCCACGTGTTTGTGATTTCATCACCATTTGATGACAAGAGCCTCCATTATGCCGTCTCACACTTTCGTCGGTGTGTGGCCAACAGATCACAAAATTACCTTTACAAAGGGATTACTAGCCTATTTAGACCCTACTGAGGTTTCACCGGTGGCGATGCCTCCAACTGAGCACATCTTCAACCAAGGGCCCCCTCTTGAGCCATTCGGATCCCAGGGTAGTCCCACCAATCATCAACAAACCCAATCCGACTACCCCTTCCCCGAGCATCCTTAATGGTCCAAATAGCACTCGCAAATCCCTAATTAATTAGCTACGCCACACCCATACTTGGCCTCGTGGTGGCACTGTAAATCCTGGATGGTCGCTCCACGAACCGGTCCTTTAATCTAAAGCAAGTAATCCACCATACGTCCAACCCATCCACATATCAGGCTTGCTTAGATCACCCATTACCATATCATATTTAACCAGTTCATGTTAACCATAATCTCATCCATGCATAATTAAATTGAGTGGTATAGTTGTTTTCCCATCCCAGTTGATTAAGCGAAGCAAAAAGGTAAAAATCCCATCCCGACTCTCTACCATATATCTCAGGTGACAAGGGTGGTTAAACAAAGCTAGTAAACTTCCTATCATAGGATTCCCATCAAATTGACACAAGCATGCAATTTTGCAAACAAAACATTTATTTCAAAACAGGATCAATATGCTTCAAGGACACTTGCCTTGCTCTTGCTGTTGATTAGGGTCAAAGCCTTCAAACTCTTGGTGATGTAGATCCTCCGCAGCACTCTCTAGCGCAAATCTGTCTAATCTACACAATAAACATACAAGACAAGAAACACAATCAAAGAGTGCACAAATATTACTCAATATGTCATGACATTCATGATTGATGCAAATGCAAGGTAGAACTTGTTAATGGATTTCTTTTAATAATCACTAATTAGGTCTAATAGCTTTTAACAAGTTTATACAGGTTTGGAGTTGATTTGATCGAATTTTAGAATTAATTCAACAGAACTTAGTCAGCAAAATCGGACTAGTCTGCAGAAGGTCGGACTAGTCCACACTTCGCAGAACTAGCGAACTAGGGATTTCTAGATCGACGTAAATTTGGAGATTAGGAGTTGAATTCATGTAAGGAAAAGAGAATAGAAGGAATACCAGGTGTTTAGGACTCCAATGAATCAAGAAACTTGGAGGTAACACTTGGATCTTGATGATCTAGGGTTGGTGATGAACTTGGAGATGAATTGGTGTTGAAGAACGAAAGCTTGATGGAGATCTTGATCCTCTTTCGTTTCCTCCTCTTCTTCTTCTTGCTTTGGATCTCCTCCTCCCTCCTTGATAGTGGCTCTCCACGAACTAGGGTTTGGGTGGGGTGGAGAAGTGGCAAATAGATGTCAAGCCAAGTGGTGGGGTTGTTTATATAGAGGTGGAGGCTAGGTTAGATGGATTTCGAGTTTGAGAGGAGTAGAGGCCGGTTTAGAGTCCCACATGGGCTCTAAAAGAGTTAGGCACGGTATCCCTAGGCCCACTTAACATGAACCCCAAGAAACAAGTCATAAAACAAAAGATCAACTCGGAGTCGCGAAATATCGGACAAGTCCGGATAGGACTGGACTAGTCTGAAGTTGTCCAGAGAGAAAATTGGACAAGTCTGGCCTAAAATCGTACAAGTCCGACTTTAGTCAGAGAGGAAAACAGACAAGTCCGCTGGGACACCGGACTAGTCCGGAAAAGTCCAGGGACTTAGCAAATTTTCAAGGATTCATGGAATATCGGACTAGTCCGCACAAAATCGGACAAGGTCGAAAGTTTCCAGAGGCAAAATCGGACTAGTCCGCAGCAAAAACGGACAAGTCTGTTTTTAGTCGGAGAGAAATCGGACTAGTCCTCACTAAAATCGGACTAGTCCGCACTTTTCAGCATTTTAAGTGCGGTTTTGTTCCAAATCAATTTTAAATGCTCCAAATCAATTTTAAACTCATTCCTCTTGATGTGGATTAATGTTAAACATGTATATGAGTGTATGTAGGGCATGATGCATGAAAATGAGGGTGTTACAAACCTACCCCCCTTAAAATGAATCTCGCCCTCGAGATTCAACGTGGAAGAGAAGAGATAGGGGAATTCCTTCTTGAGTTCATCCTCCAATTCTCATGTTGCTTCGTTTTCTGTGTGGTGCTTCCATTGAACTTTACACCATATAATAATCTTGTTCCTTGTCACTTTCTCCTTGGTTTCCAAGATCTTGACCGGTTGTTCGGCATAAGTCAAATCTTCCTCTAGTTCCAATTCTTCCATTGGCACTTGTTCTTCCGGTACTCTCAAGCACTTCTTGAGCTGGGAAACATGAAAGACATCATGGACATCCAAAAGATGAGCTGGCATCTCCAACTTATACGCTACTTCTCCTCTTTTGTCCAAAATCTTGAATGGTCCAATGTAGCGAGGTGCTAGCTTGCCTCTTATGTTAAACCTCTTATGACCTCTCATTGGAGGCACATTGAGGTAAACAAAATCTCCCACTTCAAAGGTTAATTTCCTTCTCCTATTGTCCGCATAGCCCTTTTGTCTTGATTGGGCATCCCTCAAGTTTTCACGAATTATTTGAAATTGCTTTTCGGCTTCTTGCAACATGTCCGGACCAAATACTTGAGTTTCTCCTGCCTCATTCCAGAATAAAGGTGTCCTACACTTCCTTCCATAAAGCGCTTCATATGGTGACATCTTCAAACTTGCTTGGTAGCTATTGTTGTATGAAAATTCTGCATATGGCAAGCTTTTGTCCAAACTTTTCCCATGCTTTAAAGCACAAGCTCTTAACATGTCCTCCAAAATTTGATTGGTCATCTCGGTTTGTCCATCCGTTTAGGGTGATATGCTGAACTAAAATTCAACCTCGTTCCCAAAGCTTCATGCAATATTTGCCAAAACCTGGAAGTGAATTGTGAACCTCTATCCGAGACTATCTTCTTTGGAACTCCATGCAAACATACTATTCTTCCCACATACAGTTCCGCCAATTTCTCTCCATTACAGGTGGTGTTGACGGGAATAAAGTGGGCTGACTTAGTTAGCCGATCCACAATTATCCAAATTGAGTCGTAACCGGACTGAGTACATGGTAAACCAACTATGAAGTCCATACCGATTTCTTCCCACTTCCATTCCGGAATCTTTAATGGTTGTAATAGTCTAGCTGGCCTTTGATGTTCCGCCTTGACTCGTTCGCACACATCATACAATGCTACGTATTCAACTATGTCCTTTTTCATGCTATCCCACCAATAGCAAGTCTTCAAGTCTTTGTACATCTTTGTACAACCAGGATGAATTGAGTATGGTGAGTCATGTGCCTCTTTTAATATTGTCTCCAGAATATGCTTTACATTAGGCACAACAATCCTATTACCAAGCCATAGGGTACCATGTTCATCTTCATCAAATCTGAATTCTCTCCCTTCTTCGGTCCTTTCCTTGATTTCCTTGATCTCTTCATCTGTGGTTTGTTCCTCTCGAATTTCTTGCTCCAAGGTCGGATTTAACTCCATTATTCCCATCTCATTCACAAATCCGAGGTTCAACCGTTCGAACTCCTTACATAACTCGGATGGAAACTCTCGAACTGTGAGTCGATGACTTACTCCTTTTCTACTCAAAGCATCGGCCACTACATTGTCTTTTCCCAGATGATACTTGATCCCCAAATCATAATCTTGATGAGCTCCAACCATCTCCGTTGCCTCAAATTCAGATCCGTTTGTGTGAAAATATACTTAAGACTCTTGTGATCCGCATAAATTTCACACCTATGTCCAAGGATATAGTGTCTCCAAATCTTCAACGCATGTACCACGACTGCAAGTTCTAAATCATGTGTTGGGTAATTCTGCTCATGTTTCTTCAATTGTCTCGATGCATAGGCGACCACTTGACCTTCTTGCATCAATACACATCCAAGTCCTTGTCTCGATGCGTCGCAATAAATATCAAAACTCTTGCTCACATCCGGTAGTACCAAAACTGGGGCTGTTGTCAACCTCTTCTTCAACTCCTCAAAACTGTTTTGACAAGCTTGAGTCCATTGGAAAGCCTTTCCCTTCATTAGCAATTCTGTCATTGGCTTGGCTATCTTGGAGAAGTCCTTGCTGAATCGACGGTAATATCCAGCCATTCCAAGAAAACTCCTTATTTCCTTTACGTTTTGAGGCAGTTCCCACTTCAACACGTCTCTCACTTTTCCAGGGTCAACCGATACTCCTCCTCCTGAGATTATATGACCCAGAAACGATACTTCCCTTAACCAAAATTGACACTTGTTGAACTTGGCATACAGTTGATGCTCTCTTAATTTCTGCAATGTAAGCCTCAAGTGTTCCTCATGTTCCTTCTCATCCTTCGAGTAGATCATAATGTCATCAATAAACACCACGGCGAATCTATCTAAGTACTCCATGAAGACCTTATTCATGAGGTACATAAAGTAGGCAGGCGCATTTGTCAATCCAAAAGACATCACGGTGTACTCATAAGATCCATACCATGTTCTAAAAGCTGTTTTAGGTATGTCCGATGGTCTAATCTTCATTTGAAAATATCCCGACCTCAAATCAATCTTAGAGAAGACACAAGCACCCTTCATCTGATCAAACAAGTCTTCTATGCGTGGCAAGGTGTACTTGTTCTTGATTGTTACCTTGTTCAGAGCTTGGTAATCCACACACATCCTTTGGGTTCCATCCTTCTTGTCCACAAACAGCACGGGCGCTCCCCAAGGTGAAGAACTAGGGTGAATAAAACCTTTCTCTAGTTGCTCCTGAATTTGTTTCTTGAGCTCCGCTAATTCCATAGGAGGCATCCTATACGACCTCTTAGCTATAGGTGCAGTTCCAGGTATTAAATCAATAACAAACTCAATGTCTCGATCAGGTGGCATACCTGGCAACTCGTCCGAAAAAACATCCAAAAATTCACACACCACCAGAATTTCCTTAATTGCAGTACCATCCATGTGATTCAGCTCCAATTGCTTCAATGCGGTTTGAGATGCTTCAAATTCTACGATGATCCCTTCCTCATTAGTCAACTTCACCATCTTCGTGGCACACTCAATAACTTCATTGTGCTTGCTCAACCAGTCCATACCAAGTATAATGTCCAATCCTTGAGAGTCCAAAACAATGAGGTTGGCGGGAAAGTCTACCCCCCTTATTCTAAGGCTTACTTTTGGACATACTATATTTGTCCTCATCTCTCCTCCAGGAGACTTAACCAATAGAGTAAACTTCATATGAGAGATAGGCAAACTATACTTGGCAACATACTTCGATGCAATGAATGAATGCGATGCTCCAGAATCAAACAACATAGTCGCGGGGTTGGAGTTTGCGAGGAACATAACAATGACCACGTCATCCGTTTGTTGAGCATCCTCCGTGGAGACATGGTTCACGTTGCCACGAGCAAAATTCTGCTGTCCATGGTTCCCTTGTGGCTGTCCTCCATTGGGTCTTGGGTTTTGCCTCGGTGCATTGCTTCCTTGACCAAGGCCTGACTTAGGACATTGATGCGCAAAGTGTCCAGCTTCTCCACAAGTATAGCACTTCTTAACTCCACCAGAATTATTGGGACGAGCTTGATTTTGAGCATTGGTACCAGGAAAGTTAGCACGAGGGGCAAAATGCATTGGAGGCCTAGGTGCTTGCATGATAAGGCGCTGCTGCACAAACTGAGTTGGGCGCGGTGCAAATCCAGGGCATTGAGTAGGAATAGAAGAGTTTTAATATGGCGCATTGGGCAGCGCAAAGCGAGGGCGCACATTACTTCCTTGCGGCTGTCCTTGATATGGCACCTTCCTCTTGTTGTCTTGCTCCATCTCACGGCTTGTTCTCCACCACAATTGCTTTGTCCACAAGCTTCTGAAAATTGGCATAATCACAGTTGAGCAATTGCACTTGGATCTCATTGTTCAAGCCCCTCATGAACAAGTATTGTTTTCGGCTGTCTCGACTAACATCCTCATGCGCGTATCTTGAGAGTTGAGTGAACTTATTGAGATATTCACTCACGCTTGATTTTCCTTCCCTCAAGTTCTCAAATTCTTGTCTCTTCAAGATCATAACACCCTCAGGCACATAATGAGAATGAAAACTCTCCTTGAATTCGGCCCAAGTAATTCTCTCCTGATTCTCATGAGCATTGCAATATGAATCCCACCAATCCACAGCTGCTCCAACTAGTTGATGAGAAGCAAATAAGACCTTCTCCAGGTCACTGCATTGGACACTGGCAAGCTTCTTCTCCACGGACCTGAGCCAATCATCCGCGTCCATAGGGTCAACGTCTTGAGCAAAGCTTGGTGGCCTAGTCCTCATAAACTCTCCCAACCGGTTATGAGGAGGTGGGGGTGGCGGTGGAGGCATGTGGGGATGATTGTTGTTATTGCCAGCCTGCAGCTGTCCCATAGTTTGTATCATAGTCTGCATGAGCTGGTTTTGCATAGCCAATAACTGCTCAATGTTGATAGCTCCCTGGGTAGATCCTTGTCCAATGTTGTTCTGAGGCACTCCATTGTTCTCCTCCTAATCGTTAGCATCCCTCTGGTAGCCCTCACCATCTGGAGAAAAGCAATACGTAAGAATTAGAAAATGTCCCCAACTATATGCATCAAGGGATATGAAACTAGACAACTAACTAGCCTACGTGGACATGGCAATGCTAAAGCATCCCAAAATCCTCTATTAAGCACACAAGCAACCAATATATAGCAAACAGCACATCAAACAAAAACACATCGGTTCCTGAGTGCTCCTATGTGCTCTAAAGTGTCCATTCTATCTAAGCTGCGTCCTACGGTCAACCTGTGGCTCTGATACCAATCTGTGACACCCGGTTCCGAAAATGAACTAAGTGAACGCATATGTGTGCCCAGGATGTTCAACACACATACACGAGTGCATTCACAAAAGAGTATATAGAAAATTACCACAGAACAAGATTAATTAACCAAATTTTATTAAGCAAACCATATTATCCTCGAATACAAACTCTAATGAATATTAATGACAAGTTCAAATTAATGCAGCGGAAATAAACTAAATAAGCAAACTAAACAGCTAGGCAGCATAAGCAATAGGGTATAGCGCAGCTCCAATCAACACCACAGGCAAAGCTGACGGTAGACACTGCCTAGAACTCTGCATTATCGCTATTAAACTCCCAATCCTGACCTGCAACTGTTGGGGGGGGGGCTGCAAGAGTGAGTACATGTCGTACTCAACAAGTGTGGAAAGTATGACATGTGGCTGATTCAAATGACGAATATAATAATGGCTAAGTGCTGAAAGGTACATTAAAACAATTGAAAAGCGACATATTATATGTATATGAAATAAACCCATCAATAGCAATGTAGTTATCAAAATCCCAGTCCATATTCCACATCCATCATCATATACCAATATCCGTATTCAATACCAGAAATTAATTTATAACCATCCATAACCATAATACCAACCATAACCATAATACCATCCCAATACTGAGTTGCCTCTAATCATGTGAGGGTCCAGGTTGCTCATAACCGGGAGCACGGCTATCATGATAGTTTTAGACACACTCTGCAGAGGTTGTACCGCTTTACCCACGTGTTTGTGATTTCATCACCATTCGATGACTAGAGCCTCCATTATGTCGTCTCACACTTCCATCGGTGTGTGGCCATGAGATCAAAAAATAGTAGTGGCAAAGCCCTAATTAATCAGCTACGTCGCACCCATACTTGGCCTCGTGGTGGCACTGTAAATCCTGGATGGTCGCTCCACGAACCGATCCTTAGATCTAAAGCAAGTAATCCACCATACATCCAACCCATCCACATACCAGGCTTGCTTTGATCACCCATTACCATATCATATTTAACCAGTTCATGTTAACCATAATCTCATCCATGCATAATTAAATTGAGTGGTATAGTTGTTTTCCCATCCTAGTTGATTAAGCGAAGCAAAAAGGTAAAAATCCCATCCCGACTCTCTACCATATATCCAAGGTCACAAGGGTGGTTAAACAAAGCTAGTAAACTTCCTATCATAGGATTCCCATCAAATTGACACAAGCATGCAGTTTTGCAAACAAAACATTTATTTCAAAACAGGATCAATATGCTTCAAGGACACTTGCCTTGCTCTTGCTATTGATTAGGATCAAAGCCTTCAAACTCTTGGTGTTGTAGATCCTCCGCGGCACTCTCTAGCGCAAATCCATCTAATCCACACAATAAACATACAAGACAATAAACACAATCAAAGAGTGCACAAATATTACTCAATATGTTATGACATGCATGATTGATGCAAATGCAAGGTAGAACTTGTTAATGGATTGCTTTTAATAATCACTAATTAGTTCTAATAGCTTTTAACAAGTTTATACAGGTTTGGAGTTGATTTGATCAAATTTTAGAATTAATTCAACATAATTTAGTTAGCAAAATCGGACTAGTCTGCAGATGGCCGGACTAGTCCGCGCTTCGCAGAACTAGCAAACTAGGGTTTTCTAGATCGACGTAAATTTGGAGATTAGGGGTTGAATTCACGTAAGGAAAAGAGAATAGAAGGTATACCAGGTGTTTAGGACTCCAATGAATCAAGAAACTTGGAGGTAACACTTGGATCTTGATGATCTAGGGTTGGTGATGAACTTGGAGATGAATTGGTGTTGAAGAATGAAAGCTTGATGGAGATCTTGATCCTCTTTTGTTTCCTCCTCTTCTTCTTCTTGCTTGGGATCTCCTCCTCCCTCCTTGATGGTGGCTCTCCACGAACTAGGGTTTGGGTGGGGTGGAAAAGTGGCAAATAGATGTCAAGCCAAGGGGTGGGGTTGTTTATATAGAGGTGGAGGCTAGGGTTAGATGGATTTCGAGTTTGAGAGGAGTAGAGGCCGGTTTAGAGTCCCACATGGGCTCTAAAAGAGTTAGGCACGACGTCCCTAGGCCCACTTAACGTGAACCCCAAGAAACAAGTCATAAAACAAAAGATCAACTCAGAGTCGCGAAATATCGGACAAGTCCGGATAGGACCGGACTAGTCCAAAGTTGTCCAGAGAGAAAATCGAACAAGTCTGACCTAAAATCGGACAAGTCCGACTTTAGTCAGAGAGGAAAACGGACAAGTCCGCTGGGACACCGGACTAGTCTGGAAAAGTCCAGGGACTTAGAAAATTTTCAAGGATTCATGGAATATTGGACTAGTCCGCACAAAATCGGACAAGTCCGAAAGTTTCCAAAGGCAAAATCGGACTAGTCCACAACAAAAACGGACAAGTCCGTTTTTAGTCAGAGAGCAATCGGACTAGTCCTCACTAAAATCAGATTAGTCTGCACTTTTTAGCATTTTAAGTGCAGTTTTGTTCCAAATCAATTTTAAATGCTCCAAATCAATTTTAAACTCATTCCTCTTGATGTGGATTAATGTTAAACATGTATATGAGTGTATGTAGGTCATGATGCATGAAAATGAGGGTGTTACACGCGTCCCCCAGTCCTTTGTAACGGTGGCAGTTTGGTCCTTTTATAGCCAAGGATGAACGCCTTACAAGTGGGGTTTGTGGCCCGATAGGCGACCCCGGGGTGATCTTATCCTATACAAGATATAAGGGTTTACTATGCCAGCAGCCTCTGATCGTGGCTTGAGCTAGAAGACTCGTCGTCTTGCTCCACCAGTCGTCAATCGCTAGGTGTAGTCGTTGATGATGGCATGAAATGTCTCATCTGTCATGTCACCGTAAACTACCCACTTTGCATTGTGACTAGATGCAGCGGTACCTGACAAAGGTGTGCGCCACACCTGTGTGCCTAGGGAAGGTGCGTGCCTTCAATGCGCGATTTGACATGACGTTGAAAGTGCATCTAGGAATCCCTTGTGGGTTTGGATAATTTATGATAAGCAAATGAGATCCTAAACACTTTGTTGAGATGAGCACAGGTTCTAATGAGAAAATGAGCAAAGTGCCAAAAAGAAAGGAGAATGAGGAGTAATGCAGAAAAGAGCTCAAGAAACAATTGTAGTAGATCATTGTGTATGGAGTGTGTGAAGGAAACACACCCCAAGAGCTCAAGCACAAACAATCTCACACATTGCACAAAACTATACAAGACCGGGCTAGTCCGATTGACACTGGACTATTCCGATATCTTTCTGCACAAGATCAGACAAGTCCTCACAATGCGGACTTGTCCTCTCAGTCCAGTTTTTCACTGGCCGGACTAGTCCGATATCACCACGGACTAGTCTGATATCTCTCTGACTAGAATCGGACTAGTGCTCCCCAGTGCGGACTAGTCCCCCAAATACTTCACAAGTTGCACAAAATCGGACAAGTCCGATCACACACCGTACTAGTCCGATATCTTTCTGATGTCAATCGGACAAGTCCGATATTAGTACGGACTAGTCCGAAAACCCTCTGACCTAAATCGGACAAGTCCTCCAACTGCGGACTTGTCCCCCAAATTCACTTAGGGTTTCACTTATCCGGATAAGTCTGAGATCCATCGGACTAGTCCAAAGACTTCCAGAACCAAAATCGGACAAGTCCGCTTTCAGCCGGACAAGTTCGATATTTCGGGACACCTAGGGTTTGCTACATGCAGCACACCGGACTAGTCCAGTGTCCACCACAGACTAGTCCGATCTTTCTAAACCCTAACGGTAACTTTTGGGAACCCCATATAAATAGGTGTACATGGCCCATCTTTAATAACTCTCGACCCCTGCGCCGTCACACCTCCCAAGAGCCTAGAAAACACCTCTCTCTACGAAATCAAACGCAAGAAAGATCAATCCCTTGAGGATACACTTTGGATCATTGGAGAGACACGGTTCATCACTCATTGAGCTCTTGGTTTGATTCCCTAACACACTCCTGTGGTTTTCATCGTGATCTTAATAATGTGTTATTGGTGTTGTTCATATTGTAATCTTAGGGAGCCCTCAATGTGTTAGAAGGCCCCTTGAATTTGGTTGTTTGCCCTTTGTGAAAAGTGAAGAGGATTGGCCTCTGTGGCGATCCGATGAGGGTAGGGTTGGAGAAGACCCGGTCCTTTTGTGGACTCCTCGACATCGATGTAGGTTGCCTCTGTGGGAACCGAACCACGGGATAAAGTGCTTGTGTTCTTTCTTTGCGCCCATTATTCTTTCACTTCATATCAAACTAGGATTTCAATCAAACTTGTTCACTTTATGTTGAAACATTGAATATAAGATTAACTTGTGGTACATCCTAGTTCATAATTGTGTAACACTACAATTACAAGTATATTTTCACTGCATACATCCTAGGATCAAGATAATTGATCCAATTTGATCAACCTAGTCGGTATATGCCGGACTAGTCCGCACTCGACCAGACTAGTCCAATATCTCGAGATTTGATCTGGTTGTTAAGTGTTGCAGGTTCCGACAGAAAATCAAAAAGGCCTATTCACCCCCCTCTAGGTCACATTCAATTGGTATCAGAGCAGGACTCTTTAAAAGGAGACTAATCGCTCGAAGAGATCATGTCGGACATGAAGGGCGTACACAAGAGCGTCAACCAAGAGAAGGTTGAAGAAGACAAGAACCAAAAATTGGAGAGGCTCCTCGAGGCCATTCAAGACTTCGAGGATGACGATGAGGAGACGCTGGAACTAAAGGCGCTCCTAAGGAAGAAAACTCTTTCCAAGGGAAAAGTAAAGATTGAAGATGAGAAGAAGAATAAGGGGAGTAGTCACACCGACTACTCCCGATATCCTTTCAGCTATGATCATCTTAACTCTAGCAATAATCACTACTTATCTATTCCACTTGGAAAAGCCCCACATTTTGATGGCAATGACTACTCAATGTGGAGGCAGAACATGAAAATGCACCTAATTTCTCTCAATCCAAGTTTGTGGCATATTGTATGTACAGGAATAGATATCCCCGACGATGATGAGGAGCTCACACCTAGCCAAGAGTAAGCCATCCACTGAAATACTCAAGTTGTTGCAATCATCACCTCATCACTCAGTCGGGATGAGTTCACGAAGGTGGATTGACTCGAGATCGCAAAAGAGATATGGGATATGTTGCAAATCGCACATGAAGGTGATCGTCATGTGTGAGAAGCGAAGATAGAGATGATTGAAGGTGAGTTGGGAAGATTCGCCATCGAAGAAGACGAGTCGCCACAAGATATGTACAATCGACTAAAGATGCTCATCAACAAGCTGCGAGCATACGGGAGCAAGAAGTGGAACGACCACGAGGTGGTGAAGCTCATTCTTAGAGCTTTCATGTGTCGCAATGTCACCTTGTGCTCGATGATACGAGAAAGCCCCAGGTACAAGAAAATAACCCCGGTTGAGTTACTTGGGAAAATCATCAACTTTGAGATGATGGAAAAGCAAGCCAAGCACATTAAGGAGATTGCCGATCTCACCTCGGCAAAGAAGAAAGGGGTCGCTTTGAAGTCCACCCTCAAGCCCTTATCTAAAGAAGCTCGAGAAGCTCAATTAGAAGAAGATGGTGATGATGAGAGCAGCGACTTGGATTAAGATGACATGATAATATTCATGAAGAAATTCAAAAGAATGATAAAGAAAATACAAGGGGCTAAATCAAGTGAAGGGAAGTACAAGGAAAAATTAAGACCGAAGTTGAGGCGGGCATGCTATAACTGTGGTGATTATAGCCACTTTATAGTTGATTGACCATATGAAGAGAACAAAAAGAAGACCAAGGAAACAAAGCCTCAACCCAATAAATTCTTCAAGAAGAAGAAGCAAGCCGAACAAGTGCATCTAGGGAAAGAGTGGTACTCAAATGATGAGTCCTCATCCGAAGAAGAAGAAGAGATGGCTAGCATAGCCATCGAGAAGACATCCAAAAAGTCCACTCTCTTCCCTACTCTCAGCGCATGGAAGGGGAACGGTGCTTGCCTCATGGCAAAGGAAGGTAAACGCAAGGTAACAACAAAACCCTCTTTCGTACATTCCTATTCTAGTGATAGTGAAATTGCTAGTGATAATGAAGATATGCTGATCGGCTTGGACAAGAAAACAGCTGCAAAAATAAAATTTTTACTTGATCAACTTGTTGATAAGGAGAAGTTGATACATCGTCAAGAAGACATGATCATCTCCCAAAAGGAGGAATATGTTGAACTTGACAAGCTTCTAGAACTTGAAAAGGAGCGAAGAAAGTCACTAGAGCTTGAGTTAGCTTCAAGCAAGGAAGCTTGCTTGGAGTTAAGCGACTCAAATGATACAATCAAGGACGAACTTGTTAACCTAATCAAGGTTAACAAGATCCTTGAAGTACAAGTTGAGTCACTCAAGCAAGGTGACCCTTCATCCTCTTCAAGCTCACCTTCTCAACCCCTTAAAACTGAAACTGCTTCTACTTGTGCATGTGGTAAAGTTGACACCAGCTTGAAAGACAAGTCAACCTCTACCAAGGACAAGCATCCTTCACAAAATGGTATATTTGACAAGGAGAAGATCAAATATGCACGTAGTGCATACTTGGTCACAAGATCTCCAAATGTCAAATATAGCATTGGTTACTCTTATGGTGAAAAGCAACATGCTAGAAGCCATAAGAATAACAAGGAGAGCATTGCCTTTGTAAAGAGAAGACCCTCTCAAACTGGAAAGTCCAAAGTTAACATGATCACCGGACTACTCCGATCGGGACACGGACAAGTCCACTCCTCCGGACAAGTCCGATCTCCCGGACTAGTCCTGTATATAAACACTAACAGCTGCTTTTCAAAACCTTTGATGCATCTTATGTGTTAATGAGAAGTAATATTGGTAAGATTTATGCTCATTATGTTGGGCCACGCCATGGGAACACCAAGTCTCATGTGTGGGTTCCCAAATCCCTTGTGACTAACCTAAAAGGACCCAAGCAAGCTTGGGTACCTAAAACCAAGGCATGATTTGTTTTTTGTAGGCCTATTCCTTCGATGAATCTAAATGGGTGCTAGATAGTGGCTACACCAATCATATGACCGGAGAAAGAAGTATGTTCGTTGAGTATGAAGAAAATGAGGATCCAAGCGAGGGCATCTATTTTGGAGACAATAGTCAAGGAAAGGTGCTCGGTACCAGTAAAATTGCCATATCATCTCAACATACTCTTTCTCATGTGCTACATGTTGATTCCTTAGATTATAACCTGCTGTCCATATCTCAATTATGTGACAAAGGTTATAATTGCTTGTTCACTAATGAGGGTGTGACTGTCTCTAGGAGGAGTGATGATTCCATTGCATTCAAGGGTATGTTAAAGGGAAAGCTTTACCTTGTTGACTTCAACAAGGATAAAGCCGAACTTGGCACATGCTTGATTGCAAATACCAACATGGGTTGGCTGTGGCATAGACGGCTAGCACATGTTGGTATGAGAAATCTTCAAAAACTCCTCAAGGGCGATCACATCCGATGTTTGAAGGATGTTGTTTTTGAGAAAGACAGGCCTTGTAGCGCGTGCACAGCCGGGAAGCAAGTTGGAACACCTCATCCCGCTAAGAACGTCATGACTACAACAAGACCGCTCGAGCTACTCCACATGGACCTATTCGGTCCAATTGCTTACATAAGCATCGGCGGTAACAAATATGGCTTAGTAGTTGTTGATGATTTTTCTCGCTTCACTTGGGTTTTCTTTTTACATGATAAGGCAGAAACACAAGTAATCTTGAAGAAAATTTTCAAGCGTGCTCAAAATGAGTTTTCATTGAAGATCAAGAACATTCAAAGCGACAATGGCACGGAGTTCAAGAACACACAAGTTGAGGAGTACCTAGATGAAGAAGGGATAAAGCATGAGTTTTTAGCTCCTTACTCCCCACAACAAAACGGAGTTGCTGAAAGGAAGAACCGAACCCTCATAGAGATGGCGAGAACAATGCTCGATGAGTACAAGACCTCGGATCGATTTTGGGCGGAAGCGGTCAACACTGCTTGCCGCGCCATAAATCGACTTTATCTTCATCGACTAGTCAAGAAGACATCCTATGATCTACTCACCGGTAACAAGCCTAATATTTCATATTTTCGAGTTTTCGGTTACAATGCTATATTTTGAACAAGAAGCCTAGGACTTCAAAGTTCGCTTCAAAGTCCGATGAAGGTTTCTTGCTTGGTTATGATTCGAATTCCTACGCCTATCGTGTCTTCAACAAGACCTCCGGACTTGTTGAAGTAGCACGTGACGTAGTGTTCGATGAAACTAACGGCTCCCAAAAGGAGCAAGTTGATCCATGTGTACTAGATTGAGAAGAAGCTCCTTGCCAAGCATTGAGAAGAATGGCATTGGGCGAAGTTCGACCACAAGAACCACCTCTACATATGCATGAGGAAGATGAACCACAAGAGGAGGCCAATGATCAAGGGGGAGCTTCCACACAAGATCAACCTCAAGAAGACGAAAATGATCAACAAGTCAATGAGAGCAACCATTTAGGGGGAGAAGAAGATGATCATGAAGATTCAAGATAGCAAGTGCCACACCCAAGACTACACCAATGCGTCCAAAGGGATCACCCAATCGACAACATCATCGGTGACATCCAAAATGGAGTAACTACTAGATCTCGCATAGCTAATTTTTGTGAGCATTATTCATTTGTATCCTTTTTGGAACCGCGCAGGGTTGAGGATGCGTTGAAGGATCCGGACTAGGTAGTGGCCATGCAAGAAGAACTCAACAATTTCAAGCGGAACGAGGTGTGGGAACTAGTCGAAAGATCCAAATTCAATGTTGTCGGCACCAAATGGGTCTTCTGCAACAAACAAGACGAACACGGGGTGGTGACAAGGAACAAGGCATGACTTGTGGCCAAAGGGTATTCACAAGTCGAAGGTTTGGATTTCGATGAGACCTTTGCTCCCATAGCTAGACTTGAGTCTATTAGAATATTACTTGCATATGCTACTCACCATGATTTCAAGCTCTATCAAATGGATGTGAAAAGCGCCTTCCTCAACGGACCAATCAAGGAGGAGGTGTATGTGGAGCAACCCCCCGGGTTTGAAGATGAAGAGTTCCCCGACCACGTCTTTAAATTGAATAAGGCTCTCTATGGCCTCAAACAAGCTCCTAGAGCTTGGTATGAGTGTCTTAGAGATTTCTTAATTGAAAATGGTTTTAAGATCGGTAAAGTAGATTATACACTGTTTACAAAGAACTTTGACAATGATCTCTTTATTTGTCAAATTTATGTTGATGATATAATCTTTGGTTCTACTAACAAATCTTTTTGTGAGGAATTTAGTAAGATTATGACAGATAGGTTTGAGATGTCTATGATGGTAGAGCTAAAGTACTTCTTGGGATTCCAAGTGAGGCAACAAAAGGAAGGGACGTTCATAAGCCAAACTAAGTACACTCAAGACATACTCAAGAAGTTTGGAATGGACAAGGTGAAGCCTATAAAGACTCCCATGGAAATGAATGGCCACTTGGATCTCAATGAAGATGGACCAAACGTCGATCAAAAGGTATATCGCTCCTTGATTGGATCTCTACTCTACTTATGTGCATCTAGGTCAGACATTATGTTGAGTGTATGCTTGTGTGCAAGGTTTCAAGCCAACCCAAAAGAGTGTCATTTGACAGCCGTCAAGAGAATCTTGCGGTATTTAGTTCATACACCCACCCTAGTCCTTTGGTACCCTAGAGGTTCCAAATTCAATCTCTTTAGTTACTCTGATGCAGATTATGTCGGATGCAATGTAGATAGAAAAAGGACCTCCAGTACATGTCAATTTCTAGGTAGATCACTTATTTCTTGGTCCTCCAAGAAACAAAACTCCATTGCCTTATCTACAGCCAAAGCAGAGTATGTTGCAGCCAGGAGTTGTTGTGCACAACTCCTTTGGATGCGACAAACTCTAAGGGATTACGATTACAATATGAACTGTATTCCACTCCTTTGTGATAATGAGAGTGCCATTAAAATTGCCCATAATCCCGTTGAGCACTCTAGGACCAAACACACAGACATCCGGCATCACTTTTTGAGAGACCATTCAATGAAGGGATATATAGCCATTTCACATGTCAATACCGAAAAGCAACTAGCCGATATATTCACCAAGCCACTTGATGAAAAACGCTTTTGCAAACTCTGAAATGAACTAAATATCCTCGATGCTCAGAGTGTGGCTTGAAATCTTGTATACCTGAATGATATCTTCAAAATTCATTGATTGTGTTGTGAAAATCATCTATCTCAATTTTTCCGAAAAACTATGTCAATTACTAGATCTTGGTGAATTATGATCATTGCTTGATTGTTGTATGCTTACTGATCATATTCATCAAGATTATTTGATTTACTTTGCCTACCTATTTTCTTAATAAGCACCTTTGAATATATATGAATGGGCTAAGCATTTCTTCCCTGGTGACAACGGACTAGTCCGTGGTCGCCCGGACTAGTCCGCCCGTGCAGACTAGTCCGTAGTGTGACGGTTAGGCCAGACTAGTCTGACAGACCCCGGACTACTCTGATATAGTCTTTGGAAACGGTCGGACTAGTCCAATCATTTTTGGACTTGTCCGATTTTTTGTGTCCATAACCCTAGCCGCTGCCAAACCCTAATCTTTCTCACCCCATACTTGCCTCAAGCTTTCTCTCTCCATGCTTGAGCTCCCCAAGGTGATTAAGCATTTCCTCCATCAAAACTTCGCAAGTTTGGGTGGAAATTGACCTTCTTCGTGTAGGGATTGAAGACCACGGACTTGTCTGACCCTTCAACAACTACATCTCCGAGAATCAAGCAATTTTGGTAAAATCTCATCCCAAACCCTAGAAATTGCTATTTCCTTCAATGTTGATCAACTAGCTTGGTTCCTATCACCATATACATGCTTCCTTGATGTATTACGTTGATGCTAAGCTAGTTGTGCATTGGGAATCACCATTTGTCTCATAGTTAGGGTTTTAGAGGTTGAACACCGGACTAGTCCGGTCCATGCACGGACAAGTTCGTTCAACCGGACTAGTCCGTGCCTGTACACCGGACTAGTCCGATTTTTCTGAACTCAACCCTAACTTATTAATTCCTCAATGCAATTCCTTGTTATCTATTCTCATCAATACCTTGTGACATCCATTCTCAGGACAATGTCGAGCACCAACGATGAAATCTCTGATTTCAAGGCCGAGATGGACCACGAAGCTGTGCTTCGGTCCTCAACGAGCCTAAGCAAGAAGCGCCAAGAGCGCCCATCCGAGCCAGCTCTCTCTCCTCCCTAGGCTCGAAGGAAGGTGCTCGCGAAGAAGCCAGCCTCCAAGGCTGCTGGAGGCGGCCCTCGCCAAGCAAAGGGCAAAGGAATTGCAATGGGCCCGATAGGCCCCCTAAGGATGTCAGCTCCAAGGCAAGGAGACAGGGATCCCGCTGAGGAAAGATTCAATGGAAAAGGCAGCGACACAGCGGCCAAGTTTAGGAATGTTGATTGTTACAGCCGTCCAAAGCAAGCTGCTGATGGGAGGTTTTGGAGTAACTTCCATGCAGAATTTTGCAAGTCTGTATATCTTCCGATGGATACACCTGTGGTGCACAGCCAATGGATCGATTGGGCGCATTTTATGAAAAAGGGTTGCTCACTGTTTGTTGAGGTGATCGAGGTAGTCGAGAGGCATGGATTGAAGGACCTATTCGCCTTCCGGAACAATTGGAATGATGAGGTGATTGCTCGGTTTTATGCTACTTGCCACTTTGCTAGTGACGAGGAAGAAAGGGTGACTTGGATGACTCATGGATCCAAGTACACCATCACGTATGAGGAGTTTGCAAGATTGTTGCATCTTGACACCTCGAACAATGACAATTTGATCATCCACAACATTGGTGTCATTGAGAAGGACAGGATGAAGTTTATTTATGAATCCAACTCAAAGTTCAATCCTCCATCCACAAAGAACATGAAGCCCTTCTTTGTGGTGTTGAACAGGGTCCTAAGGAAGACCATTCCCCCAAGGATGGGGATGCTGAAAGTGTTTAAGGGTACCTCAGGACCTTGATGAAGGTCATAAGCAAAGACATGAAGTTTGATGTCTTTGATACATTTGGAACGACATGGTGAACATATCCGGTACCCCAAACAGGTCCTGTGGCTATGCACCTTACCTCATGTTCATGATTGAGAAGGTCACAGGCATAGAGTTTGTCAAGGATGTGGAGCATCTCCCATTGAGGCCCAGGAAGCCTCAACAGCCAAGCATTGATGCTGCTCCATCTCCAGCTTCCAGCCCTGAGGCTCCAGTGAGATCCAGTGGAGATGCTAGGGCTGCTCCCACCTCTAGGGCCTCTCCTCAAAAGGGGTCCCCGAGTGGAACCTTAAAGTATCTATCATCCATCTTCGCCTCTTGCAAAAAGGCCGAAGTAAAATCCCACAAGCTGAACAAGAGGAGAACGGCCGACATGAAATATGTCAAAGAGAATGTGAAGCAAATTTGCCAGAAGCTGGAGATCGAGCCCATTGGATCTCTAGTCATTTTTGATGATTCTGATTCTGACTTCACCGAGCTCGGGCCCTTGACTCCCTCCGAGCTTGCCTATTTTGGCATTGGGGACTCAAGTGGCTCCGTTCCTCCTCCTCCTCATCATCAGCCAAAAAATGAAGATGAAGACGATGAGAGGACCGACAGCGAGGCTTGAAGACCTTAGGTCCCTCCTCTCTTTCTTTTTGGTGTCTTGATGCCAAAGAGGGAGAGATTAAGGGGGAGTCTTAGAGTCTTAGGCTTTAGTTGTAGGATGCGAGGAGAGCTCTATTTTTGTGTCTTTTGTCCTTTTGTGGGTTGTAAGACTTATAATATGCTCCTTTAGTTCTATTGGTCATGTGATGCAATGTTTTGAACTGTTTGTAGAAATATTGATAAAATCTGTGATTTGGCTCTAAGAATGGCATATATGCTTGTTGTTAACATGTTGATGTCAATTATGTCATGCTCATCATGATTATTGTTTCTATACACTTAGTTTTGCATCCCACCGTAAAGAGTGCACATATGGATCATGTTCTCATTGCTTAATGTGTTTTAAACTCATATGTGCACACTTTATGAAAATCTCAGCTTTTTATCATATTTTGTGAAATCTCAATTGGTTGTCATCAATCACTAGAAAGGGGGAGATTGAAAGTGCATCTAGGAATCCCTTGTGGGTTTTGGATGATTTATGACAAGCAAATGAGGTCATAACCACTTTGTTGAGATGAGCACAGGTTCTAATGAGAAAATGAGCAAAGTGCCAAAAATAAAGGAGAATGAGGAGTAATGCAGAATAGAGCTCAAGAAACAAGTGTAGTAGATTATTGTGTATGGAGTGTGTTAAGGAAACACACCCCAAGAGCTCAAGCACAAACAATCTCACACATTGCACAAAACTATACAGGACCGGACTAGTCCGATTGACACTGGACTAGTCCGATATCTTTCTGCACAAGATCGGACAAGTCCTCACAATGCGTACTAGTCCTCTCAGTCCTCCCCAGTGCGGACTAGTCCCCCAAACACTTCACAAGTTGCACAAAATCGGACAAGTCCGATCACACACCGGACTAGTCCGATATCTTTCTGATGTCAATCGGACAAGTCCGATATTAGTACGGACTAGTCCGAAAATCCTCTGACCTAAATCGGACAAGTCCTCCAAGTGCGGACTTGTCCCCCAAATTCACTTAGGGTTTCACTTATCCGGACAAGTCCGAGATCCATCAGACTAGTCCGAAGATTTCCAGAACCAAAATCGGACAAGTCCGCTTTCAGCCAGACAAGTCCGATATTTCGGGGACACCTAGGGTTTGCTACAGGCAGCACACCAGACTAGTCCGGTGTCCACCACGGACTAGTCCGATCTTTCTAAACCCTAACAGTAACTTTTGGGAACCCCATATAAATAGGTACATGGCCCATCTTTAATAACTCTCGACCCCCTACGCCGTCACACCACCCAAGAGCCTAGAAAACACCTCTCTCTACGAAATCAAACGCAAGAAAGATCAACCCCTTGAGGATACACTTTGGATCATTGGAGAGACACGGTTCATCACTCATTGAGCTCTTGGTTTGATTCCCTAACACACTCCTGTGGTTTTCATCATGATCTTAAGAGTGTGTTCTTGGTGGTGTTCATATTGTAATCTTAGGGAGCCCTCAAAGTGTGCGAAGGCCCCTTGAATTTGGTTATTTGCCCTTTGTGAAAAGTGAATAGGATTGGCCTCTGTGGCGATCTGACGAGGGCATGCTTGGAGAAGACCCGGTCCTTTTGTGGACTCCTCAACGTGGATGTAGGTTGCCTCTGTGGGAACCGAACCACGGGATAAAGTGCTTGTGTTCTTTCTTTACGCCCATTATTCTTTCACTTCATATCAAACTAGGGTATCAATCAATCTTGTTCACTTTACGATCAAACATTGAATATAAGATTAACTTGTGGTACATCCTAATTCATAATTGTGTAACACTTCAATTACAAGTATATTTCTGCTGCATACATCCTAGGATCAAGATAATTGATCCAATTTGATCAACCTAGTCGGTATACGCTGGACTAGTCCGCACTCGACCGAACTAGTCCGATATCTCAGCATTTGATCTGGTTGTTAAGTGTTGTAGGTTTCGGCAGAAAATCAAAAAGGCTTGTTCACCCCCCCCCCCTCTCTAGGCCACATTCAGACGCGCCACCCTTTACTCTTTAGGGCCCACGACGGAGGACACATGACAGCTCCGGAGCCATCCTTAGTGGGAGAAAGGGCCCAGAGCCGGAGGACGCGAGGCAGCCCCGGAGTCCGTTTCAGCGGGGAGGCCTGGTTCGGAACTTCTTCTAGCTTATACGCAGGAGTACTCGGTCTGCAGAGTATCGATAATGTATATGTCCCTTACATGTAGACTAGGTCATGCAAGTGGAGTGTCAAACACCTTATACCTAATTCACATACCAACTAAGCCATATGAGTGGTATGATCTTCAAAACTTTAAAAATGCTTTTAAATGCAAATCGGAGTTTGCCTTGCTGTGGAACGAACTCGAAGTTAGAATTTTGTGAGGTGTTGTCAATTGCCTCCGGGAACTCCTCGAGCTCGATCAGTATTCGATATGCAAAACATTATGAAGATGAGTTAATATTGGGATTATATGCATAGATATATAAAACATGGTTTGATTAAATGAATTCAAATGGCTCTAAATTTTTACAGTGGACAACAGGTACTAAGAGAATAGTACTGTCCAAGATTTGGATATGTTCATGGCAGACTTTATTTTGACAGGTAAGCCTTGTTGATTCTTGTGGTAGCAAGGGTAGTCCTGAGGTTGCACCATCACCCAAAAAAGGATGGGTGGTGCAATGGGAGCCCGAAACATCAGAAAGATTATTTTTGTGTTCTTAGTGTGATGTCTTCTATGGGTTGGACATATCACATGTGCATATATGATGTTATGGAGTTTTGTATCACGTATCAATCCTATTTTCCGCTGCACCTTATACTCTTTTGTGAGCTGAATCATATATGAATAAATGAATTTGTTTTGTATTTTCTCTATGTTTGTGATATGCAATGTGGTGTCATCGCGCGTTTCTTTGCTTTCGAGCGACCTACCATCACAATAAATGGGCAGGCCCAAGGCTCGGTGAATTTGGCCTGACAAGAGCATGACACGACACGGAGTGGAATGGACCTGAGCTGGCATGGAGCCCGTCACATGTCATGCATGGGCCTATTTAGAAGCCCGTTGGATTGGCACAACACGATCGATGTACGGTCAGCCCAGTAGGCCCCATGCCAGTCCCACCTAGCCCGTGGTGGGCAGCCTGGCATGAGCCAGGCTTGTGAAGACTCGAGTATGGTATAAAAGGGAGTGTGGCTCGGCCCCCTTCTTAGTTCGAACCCTAATCATCCCACGTGATCCCGCCTCCGCCCGTCTCTCGCTCTCCTGACTCCATCGACGGGTTCCGTCTCCCCCCACGACTACGCTCGTCGTCGCCACAGACTCCTCGCGACCCCACCTGGGCACCTCCACCCGCCGCCTCTGCTCGACCCCACCTCGATGTTTTGTGTTCTCCAAAGTTCTTCATGTTGAAAGTGCATTTAGGCATCCCTTGTGGGTTTTGGTTGACTTATGACAAACAAATGAGATCCTAACAAAATTGTTGAGATGAGCGCAGGTTTTAATGAAATTATGAAGAAAGCACAAAAAGAAAGGAGAATGAGGAATCTATATGGAAAAGAGCTCAAGAGTTGAATAGAATACTTTGTTGTGTACGGAGTGTGTTGGAGAAACACACTCCAAGAGCTCAAGCAAAAGAAATCACTCTCACTGCACAAATTCACGGGTCCGGACTAGTCTGATACTCCACGGACTAGTTCGTTACCTCTCTGACTAAGATCGGACTAGTCCCCTCTAATGCGGACTAGTCCTCAGCACTTCACATCTGCACAAAAAACGGGCAAGTCCGATATCATCACGGACTAGTCTGATATCTTTCTGACTAAAAACGGACAAGTCCGCCCCAGTGCGGACTTGTCCTCAAGACATCACACTTTACACAAAAACGGACAAGTCCGATATCACCACGGACTAGTCCGAAAACTCTCTGACTAAAGTTGGACAAGTCTTCCAAGTGCGGACTTGTCCTCAATTCTACATGAGCTTCACCGCACCGGACTAGTCTAATATATGTCGGACTAGTCTAAACTTTTCTAGAGCTCAAATCGGACTAGTCTGCATATTTCCGAACAAGACCGATATATCAAAACACTTAGGGTTTCCCACACGCCACACACCGAACTAGTCCAGAGTCCACCACGGACTAGTATGGACATCGCAAACTCTAACGGTAACTTTTGGAAACCCTATTATAAATAGAGGTGTACGACCCTATAGCCAAGTTGAGGAGTATCTAGACGAAGAAGGCATAAAGCACAAGTATTCAGCACCTTATTCTCCTCAACAAAACGGAGTAGCTGAAAGGAAGAATCGAACACTCATTGATATGGCAAGGACAATGCTCGATGAATACAAGACTTCGGATCGGTTTTGGGCTGAAGCGGGCAACACCGCGTGTCACGCCATAAACCGACTCTATCTTCATCGCCTACTCAAGAAAACGTCGTATGAACTTACTCATGGGTAACAAGCCATATATTTCATACTTTTGAGTTTTTGGTTCTAAATGTTATATTTTGAACAAGAAGCCTAGGACTTCAAAGTTCACTTCAAAGTCCGATGAAGGTTTCTTACTTGGCTATGATTCAAAATCCTACGCCTATCGTGTATTCAACAAGGCCTCCAGGCTTGTTGAAGTAGCACGTGACGTGGTGTTTGATGAAACTAACGGATCTCAAGGAGAGCAAGTTGATCAATGTGTGCTAGATAGAGAAGAGGCTCCATGTCAAGCATTGAGAAAAATGGCGTTGGGCGATGTTCGACCACAAGCGCCACCTCCAAATGCGAATGAAGAAGATGAACCACAAGTTGAGGAGAATGATCAAGGAGGAGCTTCCACACAACATCAACCTCAAGGAGACCAAGATGATCAACACATCAATGAAGGCAACCATCCCAGGGGAGGAGAAGATGATGACAATGAAGACTCAAGACCACAACTGCCACACCCAAGAGTGCATCAATGCATCCAAAAAGATTACCCCGTCGACAACATAATCGACAACTCGATCTTGTATAGCTAATTTTTGTGAACATTACTTGTTTGTATCCTCTTTGGAACCACACAGGGTTGAAGATGCTTTAAAGGATCCAGATTGGGTGGTGGTGATGCAAGAAGAATTGAACAACTTCAAAAGGAACGAGGTGTGGGAACTTGTTGAAAGATCCAAGTTCAACATCGTCGGCACTAAATGGGTCTTTCGCAACAAGCAAGACGAACATAGGGTGGTGACAAGGAACAAGGCACAACTTGTGTCCAAAGGGTATTTACAAGTCGAAGGTTTGGATTTCGACGAGACTTTTGCTCCCGTAGCTAGGCTTGAATCGATTTGGATATTACTTGCATATGCTACTCACCATGATTTCAAGCTTTATCAAATGGATGTGAAAAGTGTGACGCCCGGTTCCGAAAACTGAACCAAGCTAACGCATATGTGTGCCCAGGATGTTCAACACACATACACGAGTGCAATCACAAAAGAGTATACAGAAAATTACCACAGTACAAGATTAATTATCAAATTTTATTACACAAACCATATTATCCTCGAATACAAGCTCTAATGAATATTAATGACAAGTTCAACTAATGCAGTGGAAATAAACTAATTAAGCAAACTAAGCAAAAGGGATAGCGCAGCTCCAATCAACACCACAGGCAAAGCTAACAGTAGACATGGCCTAGAACTCCGCATTATCGCCATTAAACTCACAATCCTGACCTGCAACTGTTGGGGGGATTGCAAGAGTGAGTACATGTCGTACTCAGCAAGTGTGGAAAGTATGACATGTGGCTGATTCAAATGACGACAATAATAATGGCAACTGCTGAAAAGTACAGTAAAACATTTGAAAAGCAATATATTATATGTATGTGAAGTAATCCCATCTTAATCATGAGTAATACCATAATACCAAACTGAATTCATTACCATCATCAATAAGTCCAGATTTCACCATTGCCAATAACCATATTCAATACCAGAAATAAATCCATAACCAACCATAACCATTACCAAACCATAACCATTCCAATAACCATCCCATTACCAAATTCCCTCTAATCATGTAGGTCATCCAGGCGCTCATAACTGGGAGCACGGCTATCATGATAGTTTTAATAGACTCTGTAGAGTTTGTACCACTTTACCCACGTGTTTGTGATTTCATCACCCGTCGGTGACTAAAGAACCTCCCTTATGCCAAATACACTTCCTTTGGTGTATGGCCAAGAGATCACAAAATAGCCTTTACAAAGGGATTACTAGCCTATTTAGACCCCACTGAGGTTTCACCGGTGGCGATGTCTCCAACTGAGCACATCTTCAATCAAGGGCCCCCTCTTGAGCCATTCGGATCCCAGGGTAGTCCCACCAATCATCAAAAAACCCAATCCGACTACCCCTTCCGCGAGCATCCACAATGGTCCAAACAGCACTAGCAAAGCCCTAATTAATCAGCTACGCTGCACCCATACTTGGCCTCGTGGTGGCACTGTAGTCCTGGCCTATTCTCGCATGAACCGGTCCTTAGATCCAAAGCAAGCAAACCACCATAACATCCAACCCATCCACATACCAGGCTTGCTTAGATCGCCCATTACCATATCATATTTAACCAGTTCATGTTAACCATAATCTCATCCATGCATAATTAAATTGAATGGTATAGTTGTTTCCCATCCCAGTTGATTAAGCGAAGCAAAAGGTAAAAACCCTTCCCGACTCTCTACCATATATTCCAGGTGACAAGGGTGGTTAAACAAATCTAGTAAACTTCCTACCATAGGATTCCCATCAAATTGACACAAGCATGCAGTTTGCAAACAAAACATTTATTTTAAAATAGGATCAATATGATTCAAGGACACTTGCCTTGCTCCGGCTGATAGGGTTGCTCAAGCGCTTTGAAGTCTTGGTTCTCGGAATCCTCGTACACGACTTCTTGAGCACTTCCCTCTACTTGCGATCACACATACAGGAATATACATACAAATCAATATGATGCACACGTATTAATCAACATGCGATGACATGCATGCATGCAAAGTACAATAATTGATTAACTATGGTTGTTTATTAATTAGATGCAACTAGTTCATACGTGTTCATATGAGTTTATGGGGGTTTTAGAGTGGATTAATGCTGCTAAAAATAAAAAGACGATGCAACTAAAATCAATTTACGTCTATTAGATCTAATACGTTCGCTAAAATTTGCATCGGAACGTGGCCTACCGTAGATGCGATGGCTTCGAAGATCGCGGGATGGGGACGACGCGTAGACGAAGTAGATGAGCAAGGTCCTCCGGCGGACGGCGGTGCCCTCCTCCTTTTTTTCTTTCTCTTCCTCCTCTTTTCTCCTCTCTTTTCTTCCCTGGCGGCGCAGCCCTCTGGTCCTTTTTTCTGTACTGGCGGCTAGGGCTTCTCCCTTTTTCCTGGTGGCGGCAGCATATGTTTTGCCTCCGACATCGCAAAAAAAACGAGGCCCCGGTCCCTTTTTATAGCCGGCTGGGCACGGGACCGTGGGAGCTAGGGCCGGCGCACGAGGGTCGCGCGCTGGGCGAGCGGCTCGCGCGCTACGCGCGGTGCGGGGCTCGGTCGGGGTCGGGCGCGCCGGGTGCGGGTGGGGTCAGGGCGGTGCAGGGCCGGGGTCGCGCGGCCGGGGCGCGTGGCGCGAGGGAGGCGCGAGCGCGGGCGGCGCGTGGCGCGCGTGCTGCGGGGGCACGCGGGAGGCGCTCGCTGGCTGGGCCGGTCGGGCGGCCTGGCCGGCGGAGCAGTCCTCTCTTTTTTTTTTCTTTTTTTTCCTTTTTTTCTTTTTATATATATACTTTCTTTTTTTCATTATATTATCTATTTATTTTTTTTATATTCCTTTTTTATTATTATTACATATTTCATTATTTATACTAATTTTTTATATATATGATTATTATATATATTATTACTATTATCTTTTTATACTTATTCCCTAATACAAGTTTTACGCTATTATTTCCCTTTTCTTCTTTTGCTACTCATATTTGTATATGTATATTTTATGTTTTATTATTTTTCTTTTATCCAACTAATGTTTAATGCATGATCATGTATGCAATGCATGATGCGAAAATTGAGGGTGTTACAAACCTACCCACCTTAAAGTGAATCTCGCCCTCGAGATTCAATAGCGTGGAGAAAAGATGAGGGAATTCTGCCTTCAGGTCTTCTTCACGTTCCCACGTAGCTTCGGTTTCCGTATGGTGTTTCCATTGCACTTTGCACCAACGGATCCTCTTATTTCTCGTGACTCTTTCCGTTACGTCCAAGATCTTGATAGGTTGCTCGACATAGGACAAATCCTCTTGAAGTTCTAACTTGTCCATCGGCACTTGTTCTTCCGGTACCCTGAGACACTTCTTGAGTTGAGAGACGTGAAATACGTCGTGTACATCGGAGAGATACGTCGGCAGCTCAAGTCGATATGCCACTTCTCCTCGCTTGTCCAAAATCTTGAACGGTCCGATGTAACGTGGTGCCAGTTTTCATTTGACGTTAAACCGTCGCTGACCTCTAATAGGTGACACTTTGAGGTATACAAAATATCCAACTTCAAAAGTCAGACTCCTTCGCCTATTATCAGCATAACCTTTCTGTCGAGACTGGGCAGCCTTTAAGTTTTCCCGTATTATTTGGACTTGCCTTTCAGCATCTTGTAACACGTCGGGACCAAACACTTGGTTCTCTCCTGTTTCATTCCAAAACAAGGGAGTCCTACACTTTCTTCCGTACAATGCTTCGTAGGGTGACATTTTCAGACTTGCTTGGTAGCTATTGTTGTACGAGAATTCAGCGTACGGCAAACTTTTATCCCAACTTTTCCCATGCTTTAAAGCACAAGCTCTTAACATGTCTTCCAAAATTTGATTGGTCCTCTCGGTTTGTCCATCTGTTTGAAGGTGATACGCCGAACTGAAGTTCAACCTTGTTCCCATTGCTTCATGCAATTTCTGCCAAAATTTGGAGGTAAACTGAGAACCTCTATCCGAGACTATCTTCTTTGGTACTCCGTGTCGACACACAATATGCTCCATATACAATTCTGCTAGCTTCGCGGTGGTATATGTGGTCTTGACAGGGATGAAGTGAGCTGATTTTGTCAACCGATCCACAATAATCCATATTGAATCATAGCCAGACTGAGTTCGCGGTAATCCATCTATAAAGTCCATACCAATCTCTTCCCACTTCCACTCCGGGATCTTTAATGGTTGTAACAATCCAGCTGGCCTTTGATGTTAAGCTTTCACTCGTCGACACACATTGCAAAGTGCAACATATTCGGCTATGTCCTTTTTCATGCTGGCCCACCAATAGCATGTCTTTAAGTCCTTGTACATCTTCGTACAGCCGGGATGAATTGAGTACGGCGAGTCATGTGCCTCCTTTAATATTGTCTCCCGGATATGCTTTACATTAGGCACAACAATTCTCTTTCCAAGCCATAAGGTACCATGTTCGTCTTCATCAAATCTGAATTCTCTCCCTTCTTCGGTCCTTTCCTTGATTTCCTTGATCTCTTCATCCGTGGTTTGTGCTTCTCGAATTTCTTGCTCCAAGGTTGAATTTAACTCCATTATTCCCATCTCATTCACGAATCCGAGGTTCAACCGTTCGAATTCCTTACATAGCTCGGATGGCAATTCTCAAACTGTGAGTTGATTACTTACTCCTTCCCGACTCAAGGCATCGACCACTACATTGGCCTTTCCTGGATGATAGTTGATCCCCACATCATAATCCTTGATGAGCTCCAACCATCTTCATTGCCTCAAGTTAAGATCCGTTTGTGTGAAAATATACTTAAGACTCTTGTGATCCGTATAAATTTCACACCTATGTCCAAGAATATAGTGTCTCCAAATCTTCAATGCATGTACCACAGCTGCAAGTTCTAGATCATGTGTAGGATAATTCTGCTCATGTTTCTTCAATTGTCTCGACGCATAGGCGACCACTTGACCTTCTTGCATAAGCACGCATCCGAGTCCTTGTCTTGGTGCATCACAATATATATCAAAACTCTTGCTCACGTCCGGTAATACTAACACTGGCGCGGTTGTCAACCTTTTCTTTAACTCCTCAAAACTGTTTTGACAAGCTTCAGTCCATTGGAAAGCCTTCCCCTTCATTAGCAATTCTGTCATGGGCTTGGCTATCTTGGAAAAGTCCCTGATGAATCGACGGTAATATCCAGCCATCCCAAGAAAACTCCTTATTTCCTTGACGTTTTGCGGTGGTTCCCACTTCAACACATCCCTCACTTTACCGGGGTTAACCGATACTCCTCCTCCTGAGATGATATGACCCAAAAATGGCACCTCTTTCAACCAAAACTAACACTTGTTGAACTTGGCATACAATTGATGCTCCCTCAATTTCTACAACGTAAGCCTCAAGTGTTCCTCATGTTCCTTCTCATCCTTCGAGTAGATCATAATATCATCAATAAACACCACAACGAACTTATCTAAGTACTCCATGAAGACCTTATTCATGAGGTACATAAAGTAGGCAGGCGCATTTGTCAATCCAAAAGACATCACGATGTACTCATAAGATCCATATCGTGTCCAAAAAGCTGTTTTGGGTATGTCCGATGGTCTAATCTTCATTTGAAAGTAACCTGACCTCAAATCAATCTTGGAAAACACACAGGCACCTTTCATCTGATCAAACAAATCCTCTATACGGGGCAAGGTGTACTTGTTCTTGATGGTCACCTCGTTGAGAGTTCGGTAATCCACACACATCCTTTGCGTTCCATCCTTCTTGTCCACAAATAGAACGGGAGCTCCCCAAGGTGAAGAGCTTGGGCGAATAAAACCTTTCTCTAGTTGTTCTTGAATCTGCTTCTTGAGCTCCGTTAATTCCATAGGAGGCATCCTATACGACCTCTTAGCTATAGGTGCAGTTCCAGGTATTAAATCAATAACAAACTCAATGTCTCGATCAGGTGGCATACCTGGCAACTCATCCGGAAACACATCCAAAAATTCACACACTACCGGAGTCTCCTCAATTGCGGCACCGTCCATATGATTCAGCTCCAATTGCTTCGGTGCGGTATGAGATGCTTCAAATTCTACGGTGATCCCTTCCTCATTAGTCAACTTCACCGTCTTCGTGGCACACTCAATAACTCCATTGTGCTTCCTCAACCAGTCCATACCAAGTATAATGTCCAATCCTTGAGAATCCAAAACAATGAGGTTGGTGGAGAAGTCTACCCCCCTTATTCTAAGGCTTACTTTTGGACATACTATATTTGTCCTCATCTCTCCTCCAGGAGACTTAACCAATAGAGTAAACTTCATATGAGAGATGGGCAAACTATACTTGGCAACATACTTCGATGTAATGAATGAATGTGATGCTCCAGAATCAAATAACATAGTCGCGGGGTTGGAGTTGGCGAGAAACATACCAATGACCACGTCATCCGCTTGCTGAGCATCCTCCGTAGAGACATGGTTCACGTTGCCACGAGCAAAATTCCGTTGTCCACGGTTCCCTTGTGGCTGTCCTCCATTGGGTCTTGGGTTTTGCCTCGGCGCATTGCTCCCTTGATCAAGGCCTGACTTAGGACATTGATGCGCAAAGTGTCCAACTTCTCCACAAGTATAGCACTTCTTAACTCCACCAGAATTATTGGGGCGAGCTTGGTTTTGAACATTGGCACCAGGGAAATTAGCACGAGGTGCATAAGGCATTGGAGGCCTAGGTTCTTGCATGATAGGGCGCTGCTGCACAAACTGAGTTGGGCGCGGTGCATAACTAGGGCACTGAGTAGGAATAGAAGAGCTGAAGTAAGGCGCATTGGGCAGTGCTAAGCGAGGGCGCACATTACTTCCTTGTTGTTGTCCTTGGTATGGCGTCTTCCTCTTGTTGTCTTGATCCATCTCACGAATCTTGTTCTCAACCACAATCGCTTTGTCCACAAGCTTCTGGAAATTGACATAATCGCAATTGAGTAGTTGCACTTGGATTTCATTGTTGAGGCCTCTCATGAACAAATATTGCTTCTGGTTGTCTCGGCTCACATCTTCGGGCGCGTATCTTGAGAGTTGAGTGAACTTATTGAGATATTCACTCACACTTGATTTTCCTTGCCTTAAATTCTCAAATTCTTGCCTCTTCAAGATCATAACACCCTCGGGCACATAATGAGAACGGAAATTCTCCTTGAATTCGGCCCAAGTAATTCTCTCTTGGTTCTCATGAGCGTTGCAATAAGAATCCCACCAATCCGCAGCTGCTCCAACGAGTTGATGAGAAGCAAATAGCACCTTCTCCCGGTCACTGCATTGGACAATGGCTAGCTTCTTCTCCACGGACTTGAGCCAATCATCCACATCCATAGGGTCAGCGGCTTGAGCAAAAGTTGGCGGCCTAGTCCTCATAAACTCTCCCAATCGGTTATGAGGAGGCGGGGGTGGCGGTGGAGGCATGTGAGGCTGATTGTTGATATTGCCAGTCTGCAGCTGTCCCATAGTTTGTATCATGGTCTGCATGAGCTGGTTTTGCATAGCATAGCCAGTAGCTGCTCAATATTGATAGCTCCCTGAGTAGATCCTTGTCCAATGTTGTTCTGAGGTACTCCATGGTTCTCCTCCTCGTCATTGACATCCCACTGGTTGCGAGTCCTCACCATCTGAAGAAGAGCAATAGGTAAGAATTTAGAAACGTCTCCAACTATATGCATCAAGGGATATGAAGCTAACCAACTAGCTATACTAGCCTAGGTGGACATGGAAATGCTAAATCATCCCAAAATCCTCTATTAAGCACACAAGCAAACAATATATATATAGCAAACAGCACACTAAGCAAAAACACATCGATTCCTGAGTGCTCCTATGTGCTCTAAGTGTCCATTCTATCTAGGTTGCATCCTACGGTCAACCTCTGACTCTGATACCAATCTGTGACGCCCGGTTCCGAAAACTGAACCAAGCTAACGCATATGTGTGCCCAGGATGTTCAACACACATACACGAGTGCAAAGAAAATTACCATAGAACAAGATTAATTATCAAATTTTATTACACAAACCATATTATCCTCGAATACAAGCTCTAATGAATATTAATAACAAGTTCAACTAATGCAGCGGAAATAAACTAATTAAGCAAACGAAGCAAAAGGAATAGCGCAGCTCCAATCAACACCACAGGCAAAGCTGACGGTAGACACGGCCTAGAACTCTGCATTATCGCCATTAAACTCACAATCCTGACCTGCAACTGTTGGGGGATTGCAAGAGTGAGTACATGTCGTACTCAGCAAGTGTGGAAAGTATGACATGTGGCTGATTAAATGACGATAATAATAATGGCAAGTGCTAAAAAGTACAGTAAAACATTTGAAAAGCAATATTTTATATGTATGTGAAGTAATCCCATCTTAATCATGAGTAATACCATAATACCAAACTGAATTCATTACCTTCATCAAATAAGTCCAGATTTCACCATTGCCAATAACCATATTCAATACCAGAAATAAATCCATAACCAACCATAACCATTACCAAACCATAACCATTCCAATAACCATCCCATTACCAAATTCCCTCTAATCATGTAGGTCATCCAGGCGCTCATAACCGGGAGCACGGCTATCATGATAGTTTTAATAGACTCTGCAGAGTTTGTACCACTTTACCCACGTGTTTGTGATTTCATCACCCGTCGGCGACTAAAGAACCTCCCTTATGCCAAATACACTTCCTTCGGTGTATGGCCAAGAGATCACAAAATAGCCTTTACAAAGGGATTACTAGCCTATTTAGACCCCACTGGGGTTTCACCGGTGGCAATTTCTCCAACTGAGCACATCTTCAACCAAGGGCCCCCTCTTGAGCCATTCGGATCCCAGGGTAGTCCCACCAATCATCAACAAACCCAATCCGACTACCCCTTCCCCGAGCATCCACAATGGTCCAAACAACACTAGCAAAGTCCTAATTAATCAGCTACGCCGCACCCATACTTTGCCTCGTGGTGGCACTGTAGTCCTGGCCTATTCTCGCATGAACCGGTCCTTAGATCTAAAGCAAGCAAACCACCATAACATCCAACCCATCCACATACCAGGCTTGCTTAGATCGCCCATTACCATATCATATTTAACCAGTTCATGTTAACCATAATCTCATCCATGCATAATTAAATTGAATGGTATAGTTGTTTCCCATCCCAGTTGATTAAGCGAAGCAAAAGGTAAAAACCCTTCCCGACTCTCTACCATATATTCCAGGTGACAAGGGTGGTTAAACAAATCCAGTAAACTTCCTACGATAGGATTCCCATCAAATTAACACAAGCATGCAGTTTGCAAACAAAACATTTATTTTAAAACGGGGTCAATATGCTTCAAGGACACTTGCCTTGCTCCGGCGGATAGGGTTGCTCAAGCGCTTCGAAGTCTTGGTTCTCGAAATCCTCGTACACGACTTCTTGAGCACTTCCCTCTACTCGCGATCACACATACAAGAATATACATACAAATCAATATGATGCACATGTATTAATCAACATGCGATGACATGCATGCATGCAAAGTACAATAATAGATTAACTACGGTTGTTTATTAATTAGATGCAACTAGTTCATACGTGTTCATATGAGTTTATGGGGGTTTTAGAGTGGATTAATGCTGCTGAAAATAAAAAGACGATGCAACTAAAATCAATTTACATCTATTATATCTAATACGTTCGCTAAAATTCGCATCAGAACGTGGCCTACCATAGATGCGATGGATTCGAAGATCGCGAGATGGGGATGACGCGTAGATGAAGTAGATGCGCAAGGTCCTCCAGTGGACGGCGGCGCCCTCCTCCTTTTTTTCTTCCTCTTCCTCCTCTTTTCTCCTCTCTTTTCTTCCCTGGCGGCGCAGCCCTCTGGTCCTTTTTTCTGTACCTGCGGCTAGGGCTTCTCCCTTTTTCCTGGTGGCGGTGGCGTATGTTTTGCCTCTGGCGTCACAAGAAAAACGAGGCCCCAGTCCCTTTTTATAGCCGGCTAGGCACGGGACCGTGGGAGCCAGGGCCGACGCACGGGGGTCGCGCGCTGGGCGAGCGGCTCGCGCACTACGCGCAGTGCGGGGCTCGGTCGGGGTCGGGCGCGCCGGGTGCGGGTGGGGTCAGGGCGGTGCGGGGCCGGGGTCGCACGGCCGGGGCGCGTGGCGCGAGGGAGGAGCGAGCGCGCGCGGCGCGCGGGAGGCGCTCGCTGGCTGGGCCAGTCGGGCGGCCTGGCCGACGGAGCAGTCCTCTCTTTTTTTCTTTTTTTCCTTTTTTTCTTTTTATATATATACTTTCTTTTTTTCATTATATTATCTATTTTTTTATATTCCTTTTTTATTATTACATATTTCATTATTTATACTAATTTTTATATATATGATTATTATATATATTATTACTATTATCTTTTTATACTTATTCCCTAATACAAGTTTTACGCTATTATTTTCCTTTTCTTCTTTTGCTACTCATATTTGTATATGTATATTTTATGTTTTATTATTTTTCTTTTATCCAACTAATGTTTAATGCATGATCATGTATGCAATGCATGATGCGAAAATTGAGGGTGTTACAAAAAGCGTCTTCCTCAATGGACCAAACGTGGATCAAAAGGTATATCGCTCCATGATTGGCTCCCTACTTTATTTATGTGCATCTAGGCCTGATATTATGTTGAGTGTATGTTTGTGTGCAAGATTTCAAGCCAATCCTAAGGAATGTCATTTGACAGCCGTAAAGAGGATCTTGCGATACTTAGTTCATACACCTAACCTAGGCCTTTGGTATCCTAAAGTTTCAAAGTTCAATCTCATTGGATACTCCGATGCAAATTATTTCGGATGCAAAGTAGATAGAAAAAATACCTCCGGTACTTGCCAATTCCTAGGTAGATCCCTATTTTCTTGGTCCTCCAAGAAACAAAAAGCGGAGTATGTTGCAGCCAGGAGTTGTTGTGTACAACTCCTTTGGATGTGACAACCTCTAAAGGTTTATGGTTACAATATGAGCTGTATTCCACTCCTTTGTGACAATGAGAGTGCAATTAAAATTGCCCATAATCCCGCTGAGCACTCTAGAACTAAACACACAGACATCCGGCATCACTTTTTGAGAGATCACTCAATGGAAGGAGGCATAGCCATTTCCCATGTCAACACTGAAAAATGTTTCTGTGAGATCCAAAATGAACTAAATATCCTTGATGCTCGGAACATGGCTTGAAAGCTTGCATACATGTATGCCATCTTCAAAATTTATTGATTGTGTTATGAAAATAATCTCTCTCTATTTTTCTCTTAAAACTATATTAATTACTTGATCTTGGTGAATTATGGTCATAGCTTGATTTTTGTATGTTTACTGATCATATTCATCAAGATTATTTGTGTGTTTTGCCCCCTATTTTCTTAGTAAGCACCTTCGAATATATACGAATGGTCTAACTGGTTCTGTTCTGGTGACCACGGACTAGTCTGTGGTTACCCGGACTAGTCCGCACAGTTCCAGTAGTCCGAACTAGTCTGGTCCGACCACGGACTAGTCTGATTTTTTGAATCCACAACCCTAGGGCCGCCAAAACCTAATCTTCTTCATCCTCACAACATACCTCACGTTCTCTCTCCTCACTCAAGCGCCCCCAAGGTGATTTGGCGAGTTCTCCACCAAATCTCCTCAAATCTCCGTGGGAAACAATCTTCATCGCAAGGGGGTCGAGGACCCCGTTCTTGTACGCATCAAAAACTCCTGCAACTCCATGAATCGAAGGATTTGGTAAAGTTTCTCTCCAAACCCTAGAACCTTTGATTTCTCTTGTTTTTGCTCAAATAGCTTAGTTCCTCCTGTTAATACATGATTCCTTGTTGTATTACAACTACTTTGAGCTACTTTTGCATTGAGAAACACCATTGCTCTGCTAGTTAGGGTTCAAACGGCCGAATATCGGACTAGTCCATTCTCAGTGTGGACAAGTTCGGTACTCCAAACTAGTCCGCACTTGAGCACCGGACAAGTCTGATTCCTGACTGGGCACAACCCTAATTTCCTTCTACTCAATGCATTCCCTTGCCATCAATCCTTATCTATGTCATGTATAACCTCCTTGTCAGGACAATGTCGAATGAAAACATCTCCACTTTGAAGACGAGATGGATCAAGATGTGTTCTCACGAGTTTCGGAGTCTCGCACTAACAAAAGGCAAGAGTGCATTGCCGAGCCTTCGCCTACTCCACCAAGGATGCGCTGGAAGGTTGCGGCCAAGAAGCCAGCTTCGAAAGCTCAAGATATGGTTGGCTCTAGCTCAGCGGCTCATCGCCAAACCAAAGGGAAAGGCAAAGTGATTGCCTCTGGCCCGATTGGCCCTCTCAAAATGATAGCTCCAAGACAAGGGAATCGAGACCCCTCGGAAGAAAAATTTAATGGCAAGGGGAGTGATGTGGATTGGAAGCTAAGGAAAGTTGATGCTTATGGCAGTGCTAAGAAGGCAGTTGATCCAAGGTTTTGGAGCAACTTCCACGCGGACTACTACAGTTCCGTGTACCAGCAGATGAAGACTCCAATAGTCCGCAACCAATGGATTGAATGGAGCTATTTTGAATGAAAAAGTTGTGGTGCATTTGATGAAGTGGTAGAGGCTGTAGAGAGGCATGGTTTAAAGGACTTGTTTGCTTTCAGGTACAACTGGAATGATGAGGTCATAGCACAGTTCTTAGCAACCTGCTTCTTTGCCAGTGATGAAGAAGAGTGAGTGACTTGGATGACTCATGGATCCAAGTACACCGTGACATATGATGAGTTTGCTAGGCTGCTGCACCTTGGCGACACCGGCAGCAATAAAGTGATTATTCACAACATTGAAATTTTAGAGAAGGACAAGATGGACTTTCACTATGATACCCGTCTCGAGTACAATCCTCCCTCAACCAAGAACATGAAGCCCTTCTTCATGGTTCTCAACAGGGTGCTTAGGAAGACAATTGCTCCGAAGGATGGAGATGCAGGGAGTGTCCAAGGCTACATGAGGACATTGATGAAGGTGATTAGCAAGAGTAGGAAATTTGACATCTTTGACTACATCTGGAACGACATGGTGAACATTTCATGCACTCATAATCGTTCATGTGGCTATGCACATTATATCATGTTTATGATAGAGAAAGTCACTTGGATTGAGTTTGTGAAAGATATTGAGCACACGGCCTTGAGGCCCCAGAGGCCTCCCCAAGCCACTCTCCCAGATGCTCCCTCACCTGCCTCGACTGAAGAACACCTGGAGAGAGCTCAAGGAGATGCAAGGCCTACCTCTAACACTAGGGCCCCTCCTCACAAAGGGTCTCCTAGTGGTATTATGAAGTACATGGTTGCCATTTTTGGCTCTTGCTGGAAAGATGAAGTGAAGATCCACAAGTTTAACAAGGCAAGGAAAGAGGACATGAGGTACATAAAGCAAAATGTCAAAGCCATATGTCAGAAGCTGGAGATTGAGCATGTTGGATCTCCAGTTACCTCTGAGGACTCTCCTTTTGATTTTTCGGAACTTCCACCTCTTTCTCCTCCTGAACTTTCCTATTTTGCAATTGGGGGCTCGACAAGTGGTTCTCATCCTCATCCTTCTCAGGCTGCCAACAATGAAGACAATGAAAGGATGGACAGCGAGGAGTGACTCGGCGATGCCTAGTAGATCCCTCTTCTCCTTCTTTATGGTGCCCTGATGCCAAAGGGGGGAGAGATTGAGGGGGGGTCATTAGGTTGTAGCAGTAGATGAGAGATGAGCTCTATTTGTATCTTTTGCTCTTTGTTATGCTTTTGGTGTTGTAAGACTTCTATTGATGTTGTAAGACTCTTATTATGTTTCTAGTCATGTTTATGAAGTTTGTGATGATGCTTTGATATGATCTATGTTTATGCTCTGAAATTGGCATACATGCTTAATGTTTATATGATTATGTCATTTACCTCATTCTCATCACAATTATTGCTCACACACATATAGTTTTGCACCCCACCATAAAGAGTGCACATATGTCTTATGTTTTCATTGCTTAATTTGTTCCAAACTCATATGTGCACACTTTATGAAAATCTGAATTTTTTTAATTTTGCAAAATCTCAATTGGTTGTCATCAATCACTAAAAAGGGAGAGATTGAAAGTGCATTTAGGCATCCCTTGTGGGTTTTGGTTGATTTATGACAAGCAAATGAGATCCTAACAAAATTGTTGAGATGAGCGTAGGTTTTAATGAAATTATTAAGAAAGTGCAAAAAGAAAGAAGAATGAGGAATCTATATGGAAAAGAGCTCAAGAGCTAAATAGAATACTTTGTTGTGTATGGAGTATGTTGGAAAAACATACCCCAAGATCTCAAGCAAAAGAAATCACTCTCACTGCACAAATTTTCACAGGTCCGGACTAGTCCGTTATCTCTATGACTAAGGTCGGACTAGTCCCCCCTAGTGTGGACTAGTCCTCAGCACTTCACATCTGCACAAAAAACGAACAAGTATGATATCACCACGGACTACTCCGATATCTTTCTGACTAAAAACAGACAAGTCCACCCTAGTGCAGACTTGTCCTCAAGACATCACACTTTACACAAAAACGGACAAGTCCTATATCACCACGGACTAGTCCGAAAACTCTCTGACTAAAGTCGGACAAGTCATCCAAGTGCGGACTTGTCCTCAATTCTACATGATCTTCACCACACCGGACTAGTCCGATATATGGCGGACTAGTCCGAACTTTTCCAGAGCCCAAATCGGACTAGTCCGCATATTTCCGGACAAGCCCGATACATCAGAACACTTAGGGTTTCCCACACGACGCACACTGGACTAGTCCGGAGTCCACCACGGACTAGTCCGGACATCGCAAACCCTAACGGTTACTTTTGGAAACCCTAGTATAAATAGAGGTGTACGATCCTACAACCAACTCTCTCGACCCCCTGCGCCGTCACACCTCCCAAGAGCCCAAAATACACATCTCTCCACACATTCTAACCCTAGAAAGATCAAATCTTTGAGGATTAGCATTGATCAAAATGAGAGACTTGTTTCACACGATCTTGAGCTCTTGGGTTTGATTCTCTCGCACACTCTTGTTCTTTATTGTACATCTTTCGAGTGTGTTGGTGGTGTTCATCTTTGTAAATCTTGGGGGCCCTCAACTTGTGAGAAGGCCACTTGAATTCGGTTATTTGCCCCTTTGTGATTAGTGGAAGAGAATCGGCCTCCGTGGCGATTTGACGAGGTTAGGGTTGGTGAAGATCCGGTCCTCCGTGAACTCCGTGGCGATTTGACGAGGTTAGGGATGTAGGTTTCCTTCGTAGGAATCAAACCACGGGATAAAATTGCATCTTGTGCACTTTTGTTCTTATTGTTCATCCCATTCTAGGGTTTACTTAATCTTGGATAACTTATGTTAAAACATTGAAATCAAGGTTAATTTGTGTCATACATAGTTTCATTGTCATGATACATCCAATTTACAATTTACTTTCCACTGCATAGAGTACTTGACTTGAATTCTTTGATCAAACTTAGATCATTCTAGTCCGCACACACCAGACTAGTCCTCATCATGCCGGACTAGTCAGATTTCTTTGTATTTGATCAAGTTTGTTAAGTGTTTCAGAATCCAACGAAATTTAAAAAAGCCTATTCACCCCCCTCTATGCTACATTCACATGTCTATTTAGTTATTTGAGTATTTTGTACTACAGTTCGTTTTGGATTAAGCATGCTTTGTATTTGTAGCTGACGGATCAATAGCTAGTGAATAAATTTATTTTTCGTATTTCTGTGAATCGTCTTTAATTTTGTGAGTGTCATCATGTTCTCGCAGGCTGGGGTGTAAAAAAATATACATTTTTTGATGCTCAGACTCGATCTTTTCTAAGACTAAAAAATTCAGGAGCTTTGCGCTTGTATGAACCATTCCTTGACGGTATGATACTTTTTAGATAATGGATTAAACCGACCTTCCCTTCAATTTGAGGTTATATCCAAAGAGTTACAGAGTTTACAGTAGTCCATAAAAACTTGACTATCTAGTACAGATCAGTACCATATGAGGAACAATAAACAACTTATTGAAGACAAATTCTGCAAGTAAATCGCCATCCGAAATTATAGAAAATCTCCATCGCAGTTGCTTCCATAGAGCAGCAGGCCCTCCTCATGATGTTGGTCTCTATGTCAACTTCTGCAGTGACGCTCAGGTGCGACACCAATATGTACTCCTGAAAAAAATTGCAGATAGTTTTTCATAGGACTGTTATCAAATACACAATCGTTCCTACATAACTAGATCGCCCAGCATAAATATGCAGCCGCAACTATTATCTGTTTTCTGAGTAATCTAGGAAACGAAAGTATTCATCTATTAAACATGTGAGAAAGAGATGATGATGTATAAATATTAAAAGTAATACTCACAATCCTACAAAGAAATCTAGCATAATGACAGTCAAAGAGAAGATGTTGTATAGTTTCATTCCGACAACAGAACATACATTTTTCATCCCCTTCCCAATTCCCTCTTACTAGATTATCTTTTGTGAGAATTACTTCTCTTTTCAAGTACCACATAAAAATCTTAATCTTCAGGGGAAATTTGTCCAACCAAATCATACTGTTTTTACACACATTCCCATTAGTAATAAGTGTCGTATACATGGATCTCACTTAGAAAATGCCACTTTGATTTAATTCCTATATTTGCTGAACTAAATTTATGGTTGCTTTATGTACCTGCCATCTGTTTTGGCCGGCTATGATGATAAAAATATACATTTATGATTTCTCGATGCTGAGATTTGATTTATTCAAGGACCAAATTTTGATGAGTTTTATGCGTGTTTGAGTCAGCGTGCACGGTTTCGGGCTTCAGGCCGGCCTGGCACGAGTGGCTCGTCTTGGACCAGGCACAACATGACCCGCCTAACATTAGTCAGACCGTGCTAAGGTCGAGAGGTGCAAGCTCATCGTGCTAGCATGGCTCGGCCCGGTGCCTCTTCCGTGTTGTCCCGGGTCGAGAATTCCAAGTCTGAGCCCAGCACGGCACATACGACCCATTCGCGCCACCTATAGCACAGAAAAAGTAAGTTTTAAGAAAGAGTAAAAAATGTAAGCGTATTGATTACACTGCGTAAGAAAGGCTCATCTGAGACGTGCCCGAATGGAGAAGGGAGACGAACAAATGGTGTGTCTCCGTCGTCGCGTCTCGCATTACGTTGTCATTAGAGACGAGCTGCTGGCGCGTCGTCGATCAGCCTAAGTGTGAGACAAGCTCAAAGATAAGGTGTCTCGTTTCTTTGAGTCATAACATACGTGCTTTACGGGGTCATTGGAGACGCTAGTCATGCGCGTTGCCCATCAACATACATTCGAGACAAGCTCTAATACAGCGTGTCACAGATATATTGATTGATCCGAGACGAGCTTTATGGTAGCCCATCGCGGACTTTTTGACTGATCTGAGATGTGCTTTAAGGAGGCTCATCGCAAACGTTCTCTGTTATAGCTCGTCACGGATTGTTTACAGGTAGTCTCCTATTAGGTCCCTCCACCCCTGATTATCCTGGTTGCTGGCTGCATTCTAGAGCTAGCCACGGTTTGGCAGCCGCATTGCCATACACATACATGAACATATGTATAGCCAAAAGATCACACCTTAAATTATATTGACCAATCAAATATTAACAAAGTGTCAAACGTGGTTATCAAGTATACTAATTATACAAAGAATGCCCCCATGTTCATCCTTATTACAAAGTAACTAATTACACATATTATAACTGTAATCGTCTAATCCTATATACCGTAATGAAAGTTCTCCCGGTAATTGACTTCATTAACGATGAGCCTTCATAGCCTTTAATGCTCTGACTGAGACATCCTCAAATTCAATAAAATCACTAAAATCATATAAAACATTATCAAATTGCAGTCACATTCGCTTAAACAGCCACATAAGAGAGCAAATATCTGAAGGCTTAGCAACAAATTGGTATACAATTGTAATAAACACAGGAACTGTTAGTGAATGAAGAACCGAGCTTACTTGTAGCACAGGCAGTTAGTGAGCATCTGCAAAGTATCAGAAGAGAAATTGTTCTCATCATAAAGGACATGGTAGTGAGCTGGTATGCTTGTCTCCTGAAAAAATAAACAATTTACATTCAACTAATGCATTAATAGTCTGATATCAAAAACTCGTGATAGCAACACCAATTATCGCATAGGTACCTTGATGTCAGCATGGCTGCAGAGGTAGAAATCAAACTCACTGGGATGGCAAATGCTAGTGTCAACAACAGTTCCTGTAGTTTCAAGGGTTTGCAAATCATAATTCATTATATACATTGATAGTCAAAATAAATACATTACTTCTGCATTGGACATAAACAAGGAAGATGAATGTATACCGTAATGAAAATTCTCCCTTTGGATCAATGACTTTATTAATCATGAGCCTTCATTGGACATCCTCAAATTCAATAAAACAACTGAAATGCACGCTCTGAGAGCAGGGTTGAGGCTGCGCGGTGCTCCGGGGACAGGGGACAAAGCGGCGGCATGCTCTGGAACGAGCTGGCGGAGGTGCCGGAGCGGCGGTTCCTCAACTCTCTAATGACAGTAGGCCATCATTCTTCAGGGACAGGGAGAATATTTCCACTTATGTGAAGGCGGCGGCGTGCTCATACCGATTACCGAGGTCGGGGTCGAGGCGGCGGCGTGCTCCAGGGTCAATGGACGAGGCGGCGTGCTCCAGCGTGCTCAACTCTCTGATGACGTAGGTTGGGTTCGACGGCGGGGTCAGATTGACGGTTGCAGAGCGACAATGACAAAAAGCGAGTTAGGAAGAGGGACAGCGAGGGAGTGCTCAAGAGCTGCGGTTTCTAGGTCAAGAGAGTGTGTGAGAGCTAAATTTTTTTATCAGGTGTTGGGAGAGAGCGCGCGAGCGATAAAATAGCATAACTCGGAGATGAGCCTCTATAACACCCGTCTCTCATTTGAGCGTCTCAATTATGTCGAGAGAGCGCGAGTAAGTTTTGTGCAAATTTTTTTGCCAGAGATCGCACAAGAGCTAAAAATAGGTCAAAATCAAAGACGGACATATATATAGCGCTCGTCTCGCATTATTTTGTGGCCGAACAAGCACGCCGTATGCCAAAGATGCACCACGGTGTGCTGAAGCCAGGAACAACATCTTTGGCATACGGGCATGTCCAACTCGCAACTGTGTGCAATGCCTTATATGATCGTTCCAACGCGCTCAGCTTTCCGTGGTGCGAAAAAAAGATCTTCGGCATTGTTGGTACCCTGCATACCGTATACCCCTTGGGACTACAAAAAGACCAAAGGAACTTCACCTGTCTGAGTTGAAGACCTGTGAAGGCCCCACGTGTCATACGGGACCGGACCTGCCTCCCATCTATGGTTAGTCCTGGTGTTGCCACGTGTATACAGCAACCGGACCTACATCCCACGCATGGGATAGCTCCGGGCTAAACACTTGGCGGCACCCCCGGACCTAACCCCCGACAGAGGGAAGCTCCGGTACCAACACGTGTACATCTACACCGGACCTACTCGTCCCAGAAGGAAAGCTCCGATGCTGTCACGTGTCCAACCGCCGAACCTTCAGCCTCAACAATCAGACTGGTGGACACCCAACGGCTCGGACCTTCAAGGGGCAATCAAAGACTCCAAGACCCGATTAAGTGTCATTAATACCATATTAATGACACACTATCGGAAGGCTCTTAATAAAAGTAAAGGCACTGTCAAGGCCCGTTACCACGCTATTAAGGGTAATTAACCTCATTAATTGTGTATTAAGTATCAGTAACCGCCAGGGCCACATGTCGGGCTAGGCTAACAGTGTAACGACCAGTCCTTGTACTATAAAAGGACTAGTCGACGATACATAGGGGACGGCTCTTTGGAACTCTGAGACCTCTACCATACACATCTTTGATACCCAAAACAAAAACTACACACCCTGTGGAGTAGGGTATTACGCTCAGGCGGCCCGAACCACGTAAATCCTTGTGACTATTTGCCATCGTCTTTTGAATATCTGCGCGCCTAATACCGAACTACAAACTCCGTAGGCTACCAATGGTAGTACCGGGAGAATTGCCGGAACCAAACTCCGACAGTTGGCGCACCAGGAAGGGGGAGCCCGAGATTCAAAGATGGTGAACTCTATTGCTGGATCGTCCAACGGCAACCCTGCAGCGCAACCTGCTGGAGGCAATCCCTCCAATGTGCAACAGCCAGCAGGTGTCGTGGCTCCAGCAGGATTCATGCCTCCACCGCCACCGTCCGCAATGGCAAATCAAGCTGGACAGCGGGATAGAGCATCTGCGTCGGTCACGGCATCAGCTAACAACAACCCTGAACACGCGCTCCATGCGACGCGTGCTCTTCTCGACCGCCCACCACCTCCAGGTGCATCCCAGGGTGCAATGGAGCAGTGGAGGGCTGATGTGGAACATTTGGTTGCAGCAGCAGCCGATTGCATCAGCAACCAAGGTCCTCCCCCTTGGGGCGGGCCCCATCGCAGCACCGGACCGTGTCGGGCAGACTTGGTCCGCACGCTTCCCAGCATAGGAGGCGCGCTGCGTCTCAACAAGTAATATCGCTGCCTCCCGGGGCGCGACGCACCCATACGGTAACCAGGCTTTCAACTCATGACCTTCGGGCGGAGCTTGATCGCCGTTACCATCAACAGGACGACTGCGTCCATATCGAGCGTGCTCGCGAAAGTCAAGAGGCTCGAGACAGTCCTGCTCCCGAGGGAGTAGGAGGAGGTTGTTCTGCCCTGGCTATGCACCTACGCATGGTCAGATGGCCACAAAAGTTTCGGCCTCACCTGCCGGAGAAATTTGACGGGACTGTCAATCCCGCTGAGTTTCTCCAAATCTACTCTACCGCAATCCTTGCCGCCCGAGGCAATGAGGCTGTAATGGCCAACTATTTCCTTCTAGCTTTGACTGGGACCGCCAGGTCCTGGTTCATGAGCCTTCCGTCGGACTCCATCAACAGTTGGGCAGAACTGTGCCACCAATTCACAGCCAATTTCGGGAGATCATACACCCGACCAGGCACCGAATTGGACCTTTTTGCAGTCAAGCGGAAGGGGGGAGAATCCCTGTGATCCTTCATCCAAATGCCCTCCTAGGTACGAAAAAATATTCCTTCTATCTCCAGTGCCTCTGTTATTGTGGCATTTAGACAGGGCGTGCGAGACAAGAAGATGTTGGAGAAGCTGGCGACCAAGGAGATCACCAGCGTCACAGAACTCTTCAGCTTGGCACACAAATGCACCAAGGCTGCGGAAGGCCGTGAAATGCACTCCCAACCACCTCCGGAGGATAATTAAAAATCCTCCAAAGGTGAAGCCACTACCTCCGGGAGTGGCAAAAAGAAGAAATAGTCCAACGGCAAGAAAAAACCATCAGCTGACACACCTACTGCTGCAGCTGCCGCAGCTCCGGGTGGCCGGGGGCCACGCCCCGAGAAACGACCTCGGCCGTCATCTGAAGACGGTGGGCAGCTCCAAGATGTGGTGTCCTATACATAAGTCGAACAACCAATCCTTGGAAGGCTGCCGAGAGGTCCAGAACCTTGCCGAGTGCTACAACAAGCACCGGGAAGAAGTTCCTTTCCGTGAAAGGGAAGGAAAATAGAAAGTCGATGAAGCTCCGGTTGAAGAGGAGTTAGGCTTTCAGGACCCTAGAAAGGTCTTCAAGGTTGTTTACACCTCCGTCGACGACAACTCCGACGTCTCCGACAATGAACGTCGGAAAACTATGAACACCATCTTTGGTGGTTCGTGGGACATCACCTCCCGCCGTGTCCTTAAGACCATGTGGTGGGACATGACCTCAGTAGCTCCCACCGCCAGGGCAGAGCCGCATCGAAAGTAGATGGATACTGCCATCACTTTCGATGCATCAGACTGCCCTCAGAATATGATCGGAGTTGGCCAACTCCCATTGATAATATCTCTGACCATCAATAACATCCAACTCCACCATGTAATGGTGGACGGAGGTTCGAGGCTGAACCTCATAAGCTTCAAAGCTTTCGTCAAACTTCAGCTCCGACCTTCGGACCTTTACCCCTCCCGACCTTTCTCTGGAGTAGGTCCGGGGGCCATAACCCCACTCGGTGCAATTACTCTTCCGGTGACCTTCAGGACCCGGGAGAATTACCGCACTGAGAAGTTGGTCTTAGACGTGGCGCAGATCAACTTACCCTTCAACGCTATTCTGGGCAGGCCAGCCTTAGACAAGTTCATGGCTGCTGCTCATTATGGCTACTTGGTGTTGAAGATGCCAACACCAGCTGGTGTTCTCCGGATCTGTGGAGATTGCACCGTCAGAGTGACAGCTCTGGAAGAACTCCACGCGCTTGCTATGGCGCAGGAAGAAGAATCCGGAAAGGAGCAAGCTCCAAAACCCCCGAGCATTCGTCATCGAGGCTCAACCTCCGCACCTCGCGTGCAACCAAGCGACGACACCGACATTCCCGTCAAAGTCGTCCAAATCGGTTCCGATGCCGCTCAGACCACCCGTATATCGGGAGGTCTGAATGACTAATAGGAACTCGCGCTCATCGCTTTCCTCCGGGCTAACGTCGATGTGTTTTCCTGGCAACCGTCACAAATGTCTGGGATCCCTAGGAAAATGATCGAGCATAATCTGAAGATATATCTTGACGCTCGGCATGTACATCAGAAGCCTCAGAAGCAATCAGTAGAGCGACATAACTTCATATGACAAGAAGTGAAGAATTTGCTCGAAGTTGGATTCATCCGAGAAGTCTTCCATCCAAAATGGCTGGCAAACCCATTCGTTGTACCCGAGGCCGGTGGGAAGCTTCGGATGTGTATCGACTACACTACACTGAATAAGGTATGTCCAAAAGATCCATTTCCACTACCTAGAATAGATCAGATAGTGGATTCCACCTCCGGATGTGAAGTATTGTGTTTCCTAGATGCATATTTTGGGTACCATCAAATCAGAATGTCTAGGGAAGATGAAGAGCATACCTCCTTCATCACAGTAGATGGATTATATTGTTATATTGCCATGTCATTTGGTCTCAAGAATGCTGCTTCAATATTTGTACGGGCTATGTACAAAACTTTTGGAGAGCTCATCAGAGACGTAGTGGAAGTGTATGTTGATGACATCATCGTCAAGATTAAGAACAAGGAGTCGTTCCTTGACACCTTGCAAGCTGTCTTCGACAAGTTGCGAGTCACTCGCACAAAGCTGAACCCAGACAAGTGTGTCTTCGGGGTTAGCTCCGGAAGGCTTCTTGGATTCTTGGTGAACCACCGAGGCATAGAGGCCAATCCAGCGAAGATTAAAGCTATTGAAGATATGCGGCCGCCAGCCCACATCAAGGACGTCCAGAAGCTGACTGGTTGTCTAACCGCCCTCAGCCGGTTTATTTCAAGGCTAGCAGAACGGGCGCTACCTTTCTTCAAGCTATTAAGGAAGTTCGGACCATTCCAATAGTCTGAAGAAGCAGAAAAGGCGTTCCAGAAGCTGAAGCAGCTCCTCACCACCCTACCAACCTTGGTAGCTCCAAACCCTGGTGAGCCTCTACTGCTTTACATTTCGGCAACTGACGAAGTTGTCAGCATGGTCCTGGTTGCGGATAGACCAGAACCGTCACAAGCTCAGGAATCTAGACCCCTCCGGGAGGGTCAGGAGGTTCCTGAAGGCGAGTATGGGTCCCAGCCCCCAGACTTGGGTTAACAAGGAGTTACTCTTGTTGAGCAACAAGATCTGGACCCCTCTGGGAAGGTCCGGGTCACTTCAGAAGAAGCTCCAGGTTCCTTCAACCAGAACCCGGAGGTCCCCGAACAAGAACTGGACCCCTCCGGGAGGGTCCGAGTAAATGAGGAGGAAGTTTTGGGCCCCTTCGGGAGGGTCCGGATTGTCCAGCGCCCAGTGTACTTCATCAGCGAAGTACTCCATGACGCCAAGACTCGGTACCTTGAGGTGCATAAGCTGCTCTACGCAGTTCTTATTGCCTCTAGGAAGCTCTGACACTACTTCCAAGCTCACAAGATTTCAGTGGTAACCTCTTATCCATTGCAAAGTGGGCAGCGAAATTAGCCGAGTTCGACCTTGAATTCATCCCAAGAAAAGCGATCAAGAGTCAAGCATTGGCGGACTTCGTGGCGGAATGGACCCCCTCTCCATCAAATCCTGGGGGCCCGAGTGAGCAGAAGTCAGAACCCAAGGTTTCGGTCTTCACTGAGCCTCATTGGACTCTCTACTTCGACGGCTCCGTGCAGAAGCAAGGGGCCGAAGCTGGATTCCTTCTCCTCGCTCCGACCGGAGAGAAGGTGAAATACATGGTGCACCTTGACTTCAAGGTGACCAATAACATGACAGAGTATGAAGCACTAATTTATGGACTCAAGGTGGCGCTGTCGTATGGTGTCAAGCAGCTGTTGGTAAAGGGTGATTCACAACTTGTTGTAAAACAAGTCAAAGGTGAATGTTACTGCAACAACCCTCAACTAGCTGCATACCTACTTGAGGTCCAGAAGCTTCAGAAGGACTTCGAAGTCTTGGCTGTTTGCCATGTCCAGCGTCTCAACAACGCTGAAGCTGACGAACTCTCGATGAAAGCTTCAACCGGGGCTCCGGCTCCCGACAGAACCTTTGTCTGGAGGTTGTCTAAACCTACAGCTCAGCCTGCCGAACTGAGCGAAGGGGGCGAGACCAGCACCAAGAAGCTAGCAGTCCCGATGGTCCTGTTACCATGGCGTCCATCAAGGGTCGTAGGTGCTGCAGGAAGCTCCGAGCAACCCAGCACGCAAGACTCAGATGCTCAATATAGCTCTGATGCATGGATCTCGGAGATACGGAGCTACTTGAAAGACAAATTCCTTCCTGAAGATAATGTATCCACTGACCGGATAGTCAGATTGTCTAAAAGATACACGCTGGTAGAAGGGGATCTCTACCAGCGCGGTGCCAACGGCGTCCTAATGTGGTGCATTACAAGGGAAGAAGGATGCGAGCTCCTCGAAGAAATCCATGGAGGCGAGTGTGGGAACCACGCGTCTTCCCGCACGCTAGTCGGTAAAGCCTTTCGGCATGGCTTTTACTGGCCTACAGCACTCCAGGATGCAACTGAGCTGGTGAAGAAATGCAAAGCATGCCAGTTCCATGCGAAACAAATTCACACACCGGCTTAGCCTCTACAAATGATACCTCCTACATGGCCTTTCGCCGTGTGGGGATGGATATCTTGGGACCTTTCCCAAGAGCCGTCAGAGGTTACAAGTTCCTGTACATTGCCATTGACAAATTCACCAAATGGTCGGAAGCTACTCCAGTTGTGACAATAAACAAGCAATCAGCCATCAACTTCTTACAGTCCATCGTAGGCAGATTTGGAGTCCCAAACAAAATCATAACTGATAATGGGACCTAGTTCACAAGCTCTGCATTCCAAGGATATTGCGAAGACCTCGGCATTCAAGTCAGCTACACTTCTGTAGCTCACCCGGCAAGCAATGGCCAAGCCGAGAGAGTAAATGCGGAAATCCTAAAAGGACTTAAGACGTGCACATATGAGCGTCTGAAAAAACATGGAGCCAACTGGATCGAAGAGCTTCCGCCCACACTGTGGGCCAACAGGACAACTACAAACCGGTCAACTGGAGAGACACCCTTCTTCCTGGTGTACGGAGCTGAAGCAGTCCTTCCTCCGGAAATCACCTTGGGGTCGCTCTAGGTCCGGACCTTAGCTGATGCCAAGCAGGACCAGCTCCGGTGTGAAGACCTTGACCTCCTTGAAGAGGGAAGGTGTCGAGCAGCTGTTCGGTATGCCTGATACCGCCAAGCTCTTCGGCGCTATCACCAACGGCATGTTTACAGCCGACAGCTCGAGGAAGGTGATCTAGTGCTACGGAGAATACAATCCAGAGAAGGGTTAAACAAAATTTCCCCCAGTTGGGAAGGACCCTTCCGAGTGATCAAAGTATCTCATCTCGAATGCGTTCGCTTGGAAACTGAGGATGGGACACCTCTCCCTAATCCTTGGAACATTGAGCACCTCCGTAAGTTCTACGCTTAATATCACGGAGGTGAGTCTGTAGTTACATGTGATGTATGTTATAGAGTCATTGTACAGAGTCGGGTAGCTCCTCTGGGAGAACAGCCGGACCTTCCCCGGAAGGTCCGCAAAGTTCAGGCAACACTTGTCACAGTCTTAGAATTAAAAGTGTAGCTAGCTACCTTGGGTCAAACGAGAAACAAAACACACTTAGCCTGGTTCCGTACCCTAAGGGTGTACATGTTTCCCCTGTACCCCGGACCTATAATGAAAGACATCATTGTGTGAAAACAGACTCCACGTGCATTTATTTTGTACAGGCTCAATATTTTGTATTTTTCTCTTTCTTGTCTATAACAAAGTTGTGCAATTCTTAAGAAACTTTAGCTCGACCAGTTCATGTACAACTCGAGTTGCATCGTCTATTCTTTCGGGTCCAAACATTGTTAATGGTCTACTCGTCTGAGTGCCGCCAAGCCAATCTAGGGTCGGAGTGTGCTATCGACTTAGCCTAGTCATGCACCCTAAGTACGCCACTCTACCTACACCCTGGCAGGCCGAAGTAAGGCGAGTCCAGAAACGATCGGATGTGAAGGAAATAAGGCAATGCACTTGATTGTATTTAGAATTGTGTTCGACCTAAAACTTTCTCGAGAATAGTAAGTCACAGTTGAGTTATAGATAGGAAATGGATTTTACTGTTTTTCTTGACTTCGGTGTGCAGGAAAAATAAATACCACATAATGATGGTGAATGACCGGAGCTACCAAAGCCCTGACATCCCCTAAGGTGGCTTGTGTCGATGTTCCAAACATTGATAACAAGAGTCTCTGGAGCTACTCAGCTCCAGTAAAGTCAGGGGGCCAGCCGTCAACATGAACAAAAGATGGTGGGAAGACTCTACAATGGAGTCTGTTGTCGACACACCACGTGTTGACAGAGGTCACTACCGGAGCTACCAAGCTCCGACACCCCAGAGGACTAATCATCGATGCTCTACGAGTTGATGGAGACTACTGTCGGAGCTACTAAGCTCCGGCGATGGTCAATGCCGGAGCCACTAAGCTCCGACAACCTTAGGGGGCCTCACTATCGAAGACTTCGGACCTACGTTCTACAAGTTCAAAGCATGCAAGTCTTCAACAACTGTTACATCCTCTTGGTATATGTTCACAATCAAATTGTGTACATCTACTAGGGGGGCAAGTGGGACAAAGGTGTTGAAGACAAAAAATGAAATTCACAAAAAAACATGGATTTCATTCATCTGGGAACAAGAGATTACAAAATTGGAGAAAAAGAAGAGAGGATACAAGCGGGAGCTACAAAGAGATGGTCCTAGACCCTATGGAAGAACGAGGCGACCTTCTGGGCAACCTCCGAAATGTTGGCTTGGCAACTTCTCCCTCTCCTTCGATGGAGCCTTCAAGCACCGGGTCCAGGGAGAATTGAGGGTCCCGGCTTGTGTAGCACGTCAGCACGAATTCTGCGACGTTCTTCGCCAGGGATTGTCCCTCGGTTTCCAGCTGGTCCGCAATGGCATCGCCCATCTTGGTGAGCTTGTTGCCTGCCGAACTCAACGCCTGCAACGCCTGGTCCAGCTCCGGCTCTAGATCATCCAGACGCACGGGACTAAAACCCATTGGCGTTAGCGCGTCGTTGGCTTTGCCCAGGAAGTCCCAAACTTGTTGGGACTCTGCAAGTCTTGTGCCTCGCATCTCCTCCAAGGATCTTCTGGTCACCGCAAGCTACGAATTCTCACGGGCAAGGCGCTCAACCTCTTTGGTGTTCTGCTGAATCTTTTCAGCAACCTACCTTTCGAGTTTGCTGAGCTCTTCCTCCCGGAGGTGGATCTCATTCCAGCAGTTAACCAGGTCCTTCTCTCGGCCCTGCACCTTCTTCTCCCTGTCAGCAACGTGATTCTCCCTCATGTGGAGGTTCTGACCTCGCTGTCAGGCCTTCTTCTCCTCTTTCTCGCAGCGCTCCTCTAGTTTCTTGGTGCGCTCCTCAAGACTCACCCAGAGTCAGCCTCTGAGTAAGCTCTTCCTCCCTCTTCACGAGGTCATCCTGCAGCTCTAGGAGTTTTTGCTCTTCATCGTCGAGCTTTTTCTCCTGCTCCTCAAGGGCCTCCAGGCACTTGACGAGGCTGTCGTGGATGGCGCTGAGCTTCTCCCCGCGATCATTCGCCGCATTATTAGCAGCTACGGCTTGTTCGTGGATGGCACGGGACTGGTTGTCAAGGGATCGCACCATGCTTTCCCTCTCGTCCAACAGCTTACCCCAGTACTCCAACCGGACCTTCTCCTTCTTCACCCACTCGTTGTCGTCAGCCAGCCTCGACTGCGCCAACTTGGTCTCGAATTGGAGCCGGTTGTGCCACCTCCTAAGAGTTTGGCGCTCCTCCTCGGGGGCCTTATTGTCCTGGTAGAAAGCCAGCTGGACCTGACGAAGACTGGAGCAAGTGTTGTCAATAGACAACGACAGAGGGATTGGGTCCAGACCTGTCGGGGTCCTCTCTGCTGGTTCCAGCGGGTTCTCCGTGACAAAAATCGGGTCCCACTCTACAAGAGCGGTCCCCTGAGCTTCCACGACACTAGGGCCGCCCTCTAGGATAGCCTCGACCGCCACCGAGGAAGGTCCTGCTACAGAAGTTTCGACCTCTGGAGTTGGCTCCGAAGGTCCCGCCACCAAGTCATCAACAACTGGTCCCTCAGGCGGGGGGCCAGCAACTTCATCTTGGCACCCTAGCTCAGGTGCGAGCACCTCTGGGACCACCACCTCCGGGGCAGGCATTGAAGATTCATTCGAAGCTGAAGCCACTTCCGGCTCCGACGTTGGCGCCTCCTTCGCCGCCGGCTCAAGCACTGGCGCTTCGACCATCATGGGTTCGGGCACCGGCACTTCTGCAGCAACCGGCTCAGGCGCTGGAACTTCTTCGACGACCGACTCATGCGTCGGAACTTCTTCGACGACCGGCTCGGGCACCAGAGCTTCATCAGCCACCAGCTCTACTGACGGGGCCTCATCAACCACCGGCTCTACCGTCGGGGCTTCAACAACATCCGACTCTAGGGCCGGAATCGCAGCTACCTCCGGCTCTGAGGCCGAAGTGTCCACCATTTCAGCATCCAAACTCGGATCTTCAACCTCCTGAGCTGGTGCCGCTGGTACATCTTCATTCCCATGGTCCGATGCTACCACGGGAGCTTCTGGGGATGAGTCGGGGTCCAAGACCATGACAACCAGTGTCAGAGCTGCCGCAGCTTCAGCCACCTCTTGGGGCAGTGCTGGGATTGGAGCCGGAGCTTCCGCCTGCATAGCCTCAGCTGCTGCTGCAGGAACCGGAGCTTCAGCCCCTTTCTTGGGCACTCTGTGGATAAAGGACGAAGAAACTCAAAACACGGTTACAACAAAAAACAATCAAATGAGGTAAAAAATCAAACTTACCTTGGAAGGCTTCCGCTCCAGCTAGCGCGGAACCTCTTCCCCGGACGCTCGGGGCCGGACCCTGTCGCCACTAGCTTGGTAGCTCTGGAAGGTTCCCCAGAGCTTTCTTCTGCCATCGGCGTCATCTTGGTTGAGGTCCCCCTCGACCAGGAACGACCTCCGGACCCAAAGCCCTCAGCTGGCCCTGGTACTGGAGCTGCATGGCCGGAGCTAGCACCCCGGGGAGATGCCGATGCTGGTGTGGTTTCCGCCATTGAAGACCTTCCCCTCCGGGGAGAAGGAGCTATCGTGGAAGGAGCAGGTCTGACGGACCTCCCGTCAGCATGCTTCAACTTCCTCTTGCGGCTCGAGGGCTCGGCCAACTCCTTGCCCTTGCCTATGACTTCAGTTCTTGGCTTTGGGGTGGGACAGAGCCGCCTTCAAAAGGTCCGGGGATTGCCACCCCGGAGGTTGATCGCCTCTCCACCAGGCCCAAGTCGTCCAACAGCGGCATCTTCCTCCGGAGCTCTCTGCACTCCTCTGGAATCATATTCAGAGGCAGGAAGGCCGCCGGTGGAGACACGTCGCCAGGACCAATGTTCCCAGGCTGAAACTTCTTGAGATGGGTCTTCAAGGCTTCACCGGCCAAGTTAGTGTCCAAGCCGACTTCAATGCGGTTGGTATCCATCTAACTATTGAAGGCCCATGCAGGTCGGCTCCTAGCCCTCAGCGGGGCCCACTTGTTCATCAAGAAGTTGCCGAAGACCATATGCGGGGTCACCCCACCTTCGACACATTCCTGGATTTTGTCCAGGATGGGCCTGTACTCCCTTGACAGCGCTAGCACGTCACTCCAAGTGTCAGTGTCGATGCGAGGAAGACCTTCAGGAAGCTCCAGCCTCTCGTGTCCCTCGAAGGTGATGACCACCCAGTCTTTCTTCCAATCATCCCACTTGCCAGAAGGGAAGGACTTCAAGTACTTGAGGGGAGAGTTTTTCCGCTTCACAAAGTAGTAGAAGCCGATGAACTTATCACTCATCCCGATCGGGTGGACAGTGAAGAAGGTCCGGAACAACTCCACGCAAGGGGGCACGTCCACCCACATCTCGCAAAAGTGGACAAAAGTCGCCACTAGAAAGATTGAGTGGGGGCCCAGATGGTGGAGCTGCAGACCATAGAAATCTAGCAGCATCAGAAAGAAGGTGGAGAAAGGCGGGATCAAACCCACCATGGCATACCCAAGGAAGTACACCATATCTCCGGCTCGCTTCTTCTCGAAGGGAAGATCACCGCAGCGAATGTCATTGTCGAAGGAGTCACTGGACCATCCAATGTAGGTCCGGACCCTGGACAACTCCTTGCTCCCAATGCGGCTCGTGGGAAGTCCCAACTTCATCGCGGTACAGCGTGGCAAGAGAGGAAAAGCAAGCGAAAGTTTGGAGGATTTGAGCACAAGTTCAGATAAAGGCCTAAAGAATCCCCAAACGGTGCGCGCTTTCCTTCTTAAGTAAGCCCCCGCAACGATTGGATGGAAACCACAGAGGAGTCGATGATACAATTCAAAAACTCCACCCTGCCAATGACAAGGGGACCCGGGGCCACCCCGACGATCAAGTCGAGGTCCTTACCCCAGGCGAACGGTTGTCATCATGAAAGGCGGGAAGCCCGAAGGTGGCGGCCTGACAAGGCGCGCGGAACCGATATGATTTTCGTATCGGGAATCGGCAACCTTCAATTGCGTGAGATCCGCAAGCTCAGATCTCAACTGCCGCATCCCGGATATGCCACGAGGCGTTCATTTAACTGCGAACTACCACTGTCGAAGGTATTAAACGACACTTCCCCCGGACCTGCTTAGAGAGCAGCCCGCGGAGGTTCTCTGGATTCACGAGGGCTAGTCCCAGGAGATTGAGCGCAGCGAGATGATGAACACAGAGGGTTTACGTGGTTCGGGCCGCCGAAGCGTAACACCCTACATCCACGGGAGTGTTTGTGTATTGCCTTGCTTGAGCGTGTCTGAGTTTAGATCGATCCCCTGTGAAGGTCGCCTGCCGAGTCCTTTTATAGTCCAAGGACTCTACAGTCACACGGTAGGCCCCGGGGCCCGACAGGTGGTCCCAGGGAGAGCCCAAATCCTATACAAGATCTAGGATTAAATGCTATCTACTTCCATTTCTCAGGGGCTTTAATGTGCCGTCCCGCCGTTTTGTGCACCAGGGATACACATAGTTGTTGGTGATGGCAGGGCATGTCTCGCCCGTCTTGTCCCCGCGGCTCACTCGTTCGTCTTGTGCAGTGGGTCTGTACCGGCTAGTTGGACAAGACAGGACACTGGAGCCTTGACTTTCGCATGCGCGACTCCGCTTCGCCTGGGGAAGGCGCGCGTACTTAATGCCTGTTTGAGCAGCGCACTCTTTCCTTAACTGTGGCCTCCTACCGCATTGAGTTGGTCATCCACCACGTGGTCGCACTGGAGCCTGCCTCTACGAGGAGTCGAGCGCCCGGCTGTACAGGCCACATGGCACCTCCGGAGCCCATCTCCGCGGAAGGGCGGAGGCTCAGCCCTCCGGGCCACGTGGTAGTTCTGGAGCCCTTCCCTGCGGGGAGACGGGCCTGGTCCTGGGATTCCAATGGCTACATGGCAGCCCTGGAGCCCGCCTCAGCGGGGAGGCGAGGGTCCGGTTATGCCGGCCACATGGCAGCCCCGGAGCCTGCCTCGGCGGGGAGGCGAGGGTCCGGTTTTTTGTGCCACGTGGCTGCCCTGGAGCCTGCCTCGGCGGGGAGGCGAGGGTCTGGTCCTGCTAGCCACGTGGCAGCCCGGGAGCCCGCCCCGGCGGGGAGGTAGGATCTGGTCCTTCCCTCCGTGACGTGGCAGCCTCAGACTCTGCCTCCAAGTAGAGGCTGAGTCCTTAGCCGTTTTCTCCTTGTGCGCGGGGGTACCCGGTCTGCGGGGTACCGACAACCGCCAACAGCACATCCGAAGACCCTTGAAGACACGGCTCGAAAACCGAAGGATGGACCCACCTCTGGCAGAATGACTTTATCCAAAAGGTCTCTCCCAGAGGTGGGCCCAGGGGGCCACTGTCAGTACCCTGCGTACCGTATACCCCTTGGGACTACAAAAAGACCAAAGGAACTTCACCTGTCTGAGTTGAAGACGTGTGAAGGCCCCACGTGTCATACGGGACCAGACCTGCCTCCCATCTATGGTTAGTCCTGGTGTTGCCACATGTATACAGCAACCGTACCTACATCCCACGCATGGGATAGCTCCGGGCTAAACACTTGTGCGGCACCCCCGGACCTAACCCTCGACAGAGGGAAGCTCTGGTACCAACACGTGTACATCTACACCGGACCTACCCATCCTAGACGGAAAGCTCCAATGTTGCCACGTGTCCAACCGTCGGACCTTCAGCCTCAACAATCAGACTGGTGGACACCCAACGGCTCGGGCCTTCAAGGGGCAATCAAAGACTTCAAGATCTGATTAAGTGTCATTAATACCATATTAATGACACACTATCGGAAGGCTCTTAATACTAGTAACGGCACTGTCAAGACCCGTTACCATGCTATTAAGGGTAATTAACCTCATTAATTGTGTATTAAGCATCAGTAACCGCCAGGGCCACATGTTGGGTCAGGCTAATAGTGTAACGACCAGTCCTTGTACTATAAAAGGACTGGTCGAGGATACACAGGGGACAGCTCTTTGAAACTCTAAGACCTCTCCCATACACATTTTTGATACCCAATACAACCACTACACACCCCGTGGAGAAGGGAATTACGCTCAGGCGGCCCGAACCACGTAAATCCTTGTGTCTATTTGCCATCGTCTTTTGAATCTCTGCGCGCCCAATACCAAACTACAAACTTCGCGGGCTACCAACGGTAGTACCAGGAGAATTGTCGGAACCAAACTCCGACAGGCATGAATCGGAGAGGTGCCTAGGTAAGGCGTGTCTCTCATTATCTCATCTCCCACGGGCCATAAAACAGTGCGTCTCCCTTTTGCCGAAGGTCAAAAATCAAAGACGCTCCTGTTTAAAGTTCGTCTCTCATGTGCTCGTACCCCTTTTGCCACCCGCACGACATCGTGAGCGTCTGTTGTCACTCATGCGCAGAGTTAACATCGTGAGCGTCCTAATTTCACGAATAAGAAAACACAATGACATTGCAATTCAGGGATATAATTGGAATTCAAGGAAAAACAAATGCAATAGCATTGCAATTCAGAGATAATTTGCAACTCAATGAATTTCATAGTTCATACACATTGCATGCCCTCTAAACTATACATTTCGATTCTAAAATTATGTCATGCCCGGTCATCGTAAATATGAACAGACGCTAACCACATGTACGCCAGGATCAGTTAAATCGTACATGCGTTGATGAAAGTGTAATATCATTACATAGCCATGTTTGAATACATAAATAGTCTTACAATACGACCCGAAGGTCTACAAATACACCACAACCTATTTACAACATCTAAACAGTTCACAAATATCTAACTATAGCGGAAGGCTAGATAGATGAGAATGGCTCCATCTCCACAGGCAGTCGCGCGAAGGATCGCCAGCCTAGTCCAAGTCTTCCGGGTTGACGATGAAGTCTTCCGGTGCCGCTTCTTCTTCATATTCTAATGGAAAAGTAAACGCTTGAGTACATAGAGTGCTCAGCAAGTGTGGGAAGAGAATGACATGATTGGCTAAAGCAAGGGAAGGCCAATTATGCCTTAAGCACTATGCTTAGAACCTAACCTTAGCTTTCAATTATCAATATCATAATTCAAGAAGTAATTCAACACATAATTGATGATGATGAATGTAACTTGAATCATAAATAACCACCATTTCCCCAACCATAAGCTAATTATGAACAGGACCCAAGCCGCTCTTGTCCGTGAGCACGGCTGTCATGACAGTTTTACCAAATCTCTGCAGAGAGTGTACCCTTTCCCCACAAGCAGTGATTTCATCCCCTATTGCCAGGTGGACTAGTGAACCTCCCTGAATGCCCGTGGTAACTAACCACATTACACACTTCCTTTGGTGTGAGGCCAGGAGATCACAACATGGTCTTTACAAAGGTACTCCCGACTAGTGCTAGCCCTCTAAGGTTTCCACCACTGAGGATTCCCGGAGTAACCCTCCGCCTCAGAGCCCCCTCTTGAGCCTTGCGGTTCCTAGAGCAGTACCCCTACATCATTCCCTGCACCATCCAACTACTAGCATTTCATCGGGAGAAACCTAATTAATTGACCAAGCTGCCCCATCTCAGTCTCGTGGTGGTACTATAGAGCTTAGTGGCTTCCTCCATAAACCGGTCCTTAGAATCCGGTGGTACCAAACCCAATCCCGGGTCTCATGCAAACTGCACCATACCAAATCTATCCAACCACCAGATTCCTATCCACTATTTTTGTGTATCCACCACAATTAAAGTAATCAAATAGTTTAACATGTCACAATTGTATGAAAACCCATTCCCAATGTCTAAGCATGGCTAAGCATAATTAATTACCTATCTACTTCCCAACCCACATCAGGTGACAAGGAATTATATGGAACAAGGCATGAAACATGAAATAGGACATCAATTTAATTAGCATGCATCTAACTAAAGTCCTAAAATTGGTACAAGATGGTCAAGGGCACTTGCCTTCGTCGAAGACTTGGTTGTTGGTGAAGTCTTGGTCTTGGAGATTGAAGTTGGGGTCGTAGCACGACTCTAAATATATTACCCAAGCATGGCAAAGAGAAATAAAAACTAAAATAAGTAAAGAGCACACAACACATGGCATCAAACATACACAAAGGCATAAAACTCTATACTAATGCGTCCCTATGAGGTATTTATAATTTTACATAGCCAAAATATGCATTTTATATTTATCTTACATTTTTGGGATTTATTTATGGTCCAAAATCATTTTTATTGAATTTTCTATGGCCAAAATGTATTTTAAACACTTTTAATAAATTTTCCATGGTCAAAATATATTTTATTTGTACTCTACAAATTAAGTACAGCATAAAAACATTTTATACCAATTTTCCTACTGTTTTTATATGTATTCACCATTTTAATCTATTTTCTACACATTAAATACCCTAAAAACAATATTCAGCAATTAAATAAAAGTCCAGGGACTGAATAATAAGTTTCCTACACTGTACAGGGGCTAAATCCATAATTCTACAAATTTCTAGGGGTTAGATTGCTTATTTAAATGATTAAATCCAATTCAAGGGATTCCAGGGGCTAGTTTGCTAAATTCAGGGGCTAGACTTGAATTCCAGCAAAGTCCAGTGGGTAGCCCGCAAGATTCCAGGGGCCACGGTGTAAAAGCGAAGGCGGGAAAGGGGTGTTTAAATGTGGGCCGTTGGATCTGCATCGGATGGCCAGGATTTTAAATAACCGAAACGGTATGAAGATCTAATCTCAACCGTTGGCCGGGAATGGACGGCCCTCGTCGAGCCACGTCGGCTCTAACCGATGCCAGCGCAGCGCGCGGCGGCGCCCGACGGCCGATGGTGGCGATCTCGCCGGACTTCGCTAAATTCCACGCAATCTACCCTAATTTTTGAATCCAAATGCATAGAAACAAGTGGGGCGACGTTGAACTCACCGTAAATGACAATTAGCCTTGGGGAAGAGCAGAGAGCGTCGGCAACGGTTGGAGGCGGTGGTGCTCGTCGGTGTGCGACAATTCCGGCGATGCAGTGAAGATATACCCGAGCGAGTGCGTCCGGCGTGCTCCTGGTGATGTGGCGATCACGTTAGGCCAAGCAAGAATGAGGATAGGGGGTTGAATCGTCGGGAACACAAAGAACGGTGGCCACTTACCGTCGGCAATGGCGCTAGGGTCGGGGAAAGCTCGGGGGAGGTGGGAAATGGGGGCGCCAGCTCCTTTTAAGCGCGAAGAGGGTGTGCGGTAGGAGTGCGCGTGCGAAAACCGACGGGGGAAGCGGTTCCGGGGGGAGAAAACGTGGGTGCGGCGCTCGGCGGTTGCGCGCGACGCGGGGAAGAAAGGAGAGGGGTGGGAGGGAGGCACCGATAGGCGGGCCCGGGCGGCAGCGAGAAGAGAGAGAGAACAGGGAGGTTTCGGCTGGGCTGGGGGAAATGGGCCTTGGGTGGGATTTGGCCCACGCGGGGGGTTTCCTTTTTATTTCCTTTTTCTTTTTCTTTTCTGTTTCTTTTCTATTTGATTTGAATTAAAATTGAAATTTCAACGGATTTTACTAGTTTGAACTTCAAAAATTCACACAAAAATGCAACACACAAATGCACTATGGTTTGATCAAATTTTGTTACATGAAATATGGGTGTTACAACTCTACCCCCCTTAAAAGGAATCTCGCCCTCGAGATTCGGACGTCCTAAGAGAATAGATGAGGGAAATCCGCCTTGAGATCTTCTTCTCTTTCCCATGTTGCTTCTGCCTCTAAGTGATGTTTCCATTGCACCTTACATATGCGAATGACTTTGTTTTGGGTGACCTTTTCTAATGTCTCAAGTATCTTGATAGGCTGTTCCACATAAGACAAATCTTCTTGTACATCAACTGCTTCCATAGGTAACTGTTCCTCAGGCACTCTCAGACACTTCTTAAGTTGCAAAACATGGAATACGTTATGAACATCTGACAAGTGCGGTGGAAGCTCAAGCTGATAAGCCACTTCACCTCGTCGTTCGAGTATCTTGAACGGGTCAATGTAGCGGGGTGACAACTTGCCTATTACTTTAAATCTTCTCAACCCTCTCATAGGTGACACCTTCAAGTACACATAATCACCAACCTCAAATGTTAGATCACGTCTTCGAGTATCCGCATAACTCTTCTGTCTTGTTTGGGCTGCCTTTAGGTTCTTCCGAATTTATTGCACTTGTCTTTCAGCCTCTTTCAATACATTAGAACCAAAGACTTGGCTTTCCCCAGTTTGATTCCAAAACAACGGTGTCCTACATTTCCGCCCATACAATGCTTCAAAAGGAGACATCTTCAAACTGGCTTGATAACTATTGTTGTAAGAAAATTCGGCATATGGCAGATTCTTATCCCAACTTTGGCTATTCTTTGGAGCACACACTCTTAACATGTCTTCTAATATCTGGTTGGTGCGTTCTGTCTGACCGTCAGTCTGAGGATGATACGCTGAACTAAAGTTTAGACGGGTATCCATTGATTCATGCAACTTCTGCCAGAATCTTGAGGTGAATTGAGTGCCTCGATCTGAAATAACTTCTTAGGAACTCCATGTAAGCACACAATCCTGGAGATATACAGTTCCGCCAACTTGGGACCATTGTATGTTTCTTTCACAGGGATAAAGTGAGCAACTTTTGTCAAACGATCCACTATGACCCATATAGAATCATATCCAGATTGTGTTCTTGGTAGTCCCACAATGAAATCCATACTAATTTCTTCCCATTTCCATTCTGGCACTTTGATTGGTTACAACAACCCTGCTGGTCTTTGGTGTTCCGCCTTAATCAATTGACATGTATCACATATGGCCACATATTCTCCTACATCCCGTTTCATTCCATGCCACCAATATCGATCTTTAAGGTATTGATACATCTTTGTGCTTCCAGGATGAATGGAGTATGATGAGTTATGAGCTTCCCTTAGTATCAACTCTCTAATCTCCTTGATATCTGGAACAAAAATCCTCTTTCCAAGCCATAGGGTTCCTTGTTCATCCTCCCTAAAGTTCGGAGCTCTTCCCCTCTTCATCAACTGCTTGATCTCCTTGACCTTCTCATCATTCTTTTGTCCTTCTCGTATATCACGTTCAAGGGTTGAGTTCACTTCCATAGCGACTGCTTCTGCACTAGACACTAGGCATAAGTTTAACCTTGCAAACTCTTCACATAACTGGGGTTGAAGAGCTTGTACTGATAAGTTATTACATTGTCTCTTCCTGCTTAGAGCATCAGCGACCACATTAGCCTTTCCTGGATGGTAGTTGATTTCCATATCGAAGTCATTTATTAACTCCAACCAACGACGTTGTCTGAGATTAAGATCTGGTTGTGTGAATATGTACTTCAAGCTCTTGTGATCCGTGTATATCTCAGTTCTTTTTCCCATCAAGTAGTGTCTCCATATCTTCAAAGCATGGACAACAGCTGCCAATTCTAAATCATGTGTTGGATAATTCCTCTCATGTTTGCAAAGCTGTCTTGAAGCATAGGCTACAACGTGTCCTCCTTGCATTAAGACACATCCTAAACCATGACCAGATGCATCACAATAAACTACAAATTCCTTCTGCATATCAGGCATCACTAATACCGGTGCACTGGTTAACCTCTTCTTCAACTCGGCAAAGCTTACTTCACATTCGGGGGTCCACTTGAAAGCAACTCCTTTCTCAAGAAACTTGGTTAGTGGTCGAGAGATCTTTGAAAATCCCTCGATGAATCGACGGTAATAACTAGCCATGCCTAAGAATTTTCGTATATCATGTACACTCTGAGGTGTTTCCCACTTAAGGACATCGGCCACTTTGCCTAGATCCACTGCTATACCTCCTTCAGATATGACATGACCCAAAAATGATACTTCCTTTAGCCAAAACTCACACTTACTAAGTTTGGCATATAATTGGTGTTGGCGAAGCTTCTGTAGAGCCATCCTGATGTGCTCCTCATGCTCTTCTTCAGTCTTGGAGTAGATAAGTATGTCATCAATGAACACCACTACAAACTTGTCCAAGTATTCCATGAATACCTTGTTCATTAGATACATAAAATATGCTGGAGCATTGGTCAATCCAAACGACATAACTGTATACTCATATAGTCCATATCGAGAGACAAATGCAGTCTTGGGAATATCTGAGGGCCTAATCTTCAATAGGTGGTAACCCGAGCGAAGATTAATCTTAGAGAACACACATGCTCCTCTCAAGTGATCAAATAAATCTTCAATTCTTGGCAGTGGGTACTTATTCTTGATTGTTACCGCATTTAAGGCACGATAATCCACACACAACCTTTGAGTACCATCCTTCTTAGGTACAAATATGACTAGTGCTCCCCAAGGCGATGAGCTAGGATGAATATATCCTTTCCCCAATAACTCCTCAATATGATCTTTTAGTTCAGCTAGTTGTTTAGCATCCATTCTATATGGCCTCTTATATATTGGGGCCGTTCCAGGTACTAATTCAATGACAAACTCAATCTCTCGATCAGGGGGCATACCTGGTAAGTCATCTGGGAATACATCCGGAAACTCACTCACAACCCTGATGCCTTCTGTACTCTCAATATGGTTGAGTTGTACAAATGCCTCTTGTGTCTGATCTGGCTTGAACTCCATCGTAGTGCCATCTGGATGTGTTAAGCAAACTGTCCTAGTTGCACAATGAATTACTCCCTGATTCTTTGTCAACCAGTCCATTCCCAGAATGATGTCTAATCCTTGTGAGTCCAACACTATTAGGTTGGCCCAAAAGACTACCCTCCTTATGTTTATACTCACTTTACGGCATAGATGCCTTGCCACCATCTCTCCTCCAGGAGAGTTTATCAACAATGGCCGATTCAAGAATGCAACTACCATGTCATGCTTCTTTATGAAATCTTTGGATATAAATGAATGTGTAGCACCCGAATCAAACAATATTGTGGCAGGGTGGGAATTTGCAAAAAAAAAGGTACTGATCGCCACATCAGGTGCTTCCTGCGCTTGCTCCAAAGTCACATGATTGACACGTCCAGGTGGGTTCTCCTGCTTCTTTGGGCAATTGTTGGAGTAGTGTCCCCATTCTCCACACTTGTAGCATTGAAATCCTGCAGTATTGTTCTGGCCCTTGTTACCTCCTGATTGATTTCTTGGGGGTTGACCATTGGGACGGTTAGCTGGAGCTGAAGGGCGAGGGGGTTGCATCTGCTGGCGAGGTGGTTGCATTGGCTGGTGTGGAGGCTGTTGTTGTTGGCGCATTTGCTGATTGTAGGGAGTGGGTGGCCTATAGTTGGAGTTTGGAAATCTCTGTCCCGAGTAGTTCATAGGACGAGTCATCTGGTTTGCAGGCTGAGGGTTGAGACAAGGGCGTACATTGCTACTAGAGGCATGGCTTAGAGCCAATTTCCTCTTCCTTTCATCATCGTCCAATTCTTTCTTAGTCCTCTCCACCTCAAAAGCTTTGTCAACCAACTTCTGAAAGTCGTTGTAGTCGCTGGAAGACATGGCAAACTTCAACTCCTTGTCCAGTCCATTCTTGAAACGGAATTGTTTCTTGGAATCAGTATCCACATCGGTTGGGGCATAGCGAGATAGTTGGGTGAATGCATTCAAGTAGGCCCTCATAGTCATACGGCCCTGCTTCAACATAAGGAACTCCTCACGTCTTGCTTGTATTTCTCCCTCAGGCACAAAGTGATTACGGAAGTTGGTCCTGAATTCTTCCCAAGTGATGTTCTCCAGATCCTGGTGGGCTTCGGTGAAGGCAGTCCACCAGTCAGCTGCTGGTCCTTGGAGTTGATGGGAGGCTAATAGTACCTTCTCTCTTCCTTCACAGTGTATGAGCCTCAACTTGCTTTCCACCGTTCGAAGCCAATCATCGACATCCATCAGTTCAGTGACTGTGGCAAAGGTGGGTGGATGAGTGTTTAGGAAGTCCCTTAGAAAGGACCTGGGTGGAAAAGGTGGTGGTGGCGGAAGGTTGTAATGTGGTGGTGGTGGTGGTGGGGCTTGCTGCAGGTTGGTGACAATCTGGGTGAGGTTATTGAGCAGTTGGGTTTGAATGGCCATCATCTGCTGCATTTGCTGCGCTGCTGGGGCTCCTCGAGCACCCCTACCATTCCATCCTGGCACACCTCCAAGTCCTTCCTCTTGGGGTACAGCACCCCTTCCACGACCTCTACCTCTTCCAGCCATCTGTATAGGGAATAATTGAAATTTTAGGACAATAGATAAGATATAGAAGGGTACGCTATGGCAAACGGTCCCAACTACATGCATCAAGGGAAACATATATAAATCAAGCAAATTCATTAACCAAATAGTGCAGATGTGGACAAGATGCTAATGCATTCCACAACTCACACGACACACTAACAAGCCTATATACAAATGACATGGATGTGGACAGGATGCCTAAGCATTCCACAACTCACGTCGCACACACACACACAACATGAAGCAAACTAATACAATACCATAGATAATACAACTCAAGACTAGAGAGGGCGCAGCTACACGCTCCTACATACTAAGGGTAAGTGTAAGACCTATATGTGCTGAATACATTGGCTTGTAGTGAATACACTTGGCTTTGATGATAAAAGTTTTTTAATATCACCAAAACACCTTTTTATCAAGGTCTGACTCTAGCTCTGAGCTATAGCAAGGTCCGACGGTAGGTTCGGCTTGTTTTGGGTAGCTCCGGCTATGTTGGATGCTAGGTCCGGCTTCTTGGTAAGGTCCGACTAGCTTTGGATAGCTCCGGTGAGCTTTATCTTTAGCTCCGGCATGTCCTTGTTAGCTCCGGTATGTCTTTGTTAGCTCCGGCATGTCTTTGATAGCTCCGGCATATACTTGATAGCTCCGGCATGTCTTTGATAGCTCCGGCATATACTTGATAGCTCCGGCATGCTTTTGCTAAGCTCCGACTTACTTTGTTCTAGCTCCGGTTTTGGGTTGACTAGTTCCGCACTAGTTTTGGTAAGCTCCGGCGCTAGGTTCCACTAGCTTTTGTTAGCTCCGGCTCAAGCTCCGGGTTGCTCTGGCAAGGTTCGGAACTTGACCGCAGTGCTTATGCTTTTCATTTGCAATGTTTTGTAGTTGCTTTACATGATTGGAAAGATTGCTTAGTATTCATTTGCTAAGTTTTTGGTGCGTTTTGGTCGAATACGGTTGATATCGTTTCTACTGTGGTTTTGCAACATGCTTATGTGAGGTTCTCACATAAGGTGTTGTGTTCGGAACTAACGTGAGTCAAGTCAAGGACTTGGGCTCGTATGGATTGTTTGTTTGTTCATGTGCAGGTGTTGCTTGAGTTCAAGTCATGGCTGGTGACAGGATCCTTTGGACTAGTCTCAGGAGGAGATGAGGTTCCAACAACCAAGTTCGGGAGGAACTGTGGTTGAGCGGGTCAGGAGGTCGCGCAGGATGATTGAATCAAGGGCAGTGCATATGAAGGTAGAAGGAAGGTGTTCGCACGTATGCATGCGGTGCATGACATGGCAATATGCTTCTAGAGACGGATTATGGAAGGAAGATCTGATCGGAAGGATCGGATCGTACCGGTTGATGACTTCGGCTGCGGCGGAGTCGGTTATGGCTCGGTATGGAAATATCGAGTTGGTTATGTTAGGTTTTCGTGTGGGTCACGAATTTGAGTTTTTTAGGAATGTGGGATACGTTCCTAAGGTGTTTGGAAGTCTTAAGATTGCTTCTATCTGCGTATAGAAGAGTCCTAAGCAGTTATGGATAGTTCCGATTGTGATCGGATTAGGATTGGAGTCCTAGTTGAGATTGGGATGGCCTAAGGGCTGGTTATAAAAGCAAGGGAAGGCCAAAGCTCGAGGAGACGACTTTGGGGCTGTTCCTCTTGTGTTCTATTGAATAAAATTCATAGTTTGAAGGAACTTTTGTGCCTTGTTCGTCCGACTTGTTCCAGACAAGTTTTACTCGTCGAGTTTCTGGACAGCACTACCTTTCGTCGGTGGTTTTATCATAACTCGAGTGTTACTGATCCAATTGACATGATTATTCTTGGGTTGTCTTCACAACTTCATTATCTATCATCTGTCAAAATTTCACAGTCATTGGATTTGTGGTTCCTGAGATACACGAGTTTCTTTGCAGCATTCCAGAAACTGTTGTTCTCGGGTAGGTCAGATTGACCATAGTCTGATCTTTCGATCATAACTTGAGTTTTTCTCGACGGATTTGAGTAATTCTTTTTGTGTTGTCTTCGTGACTTGATTCTCTCTGATATCTATCACTTTTGTCACAGTGAAACACGTTTAGATTAGTCTCATACACGATTTCTTTAACAGATCGTTTTTCTGCCGAAAGGGTTTGGGGTTTTATTGTTTCCGCTGCGTAAGATTTTTAAATCTACCATTCAGCCCCCCCCTCTGGTAGCTTTTCACGTGCTCTTCGATCCTACAATTGGTATCAGAGCCACGGTGCTCTAATATTTGTGATTTGCACGTGTTTTTGACTAATCATCATAGAGAAGTACTCCGCCAAACCTTGTGTGTTTGCTGGTATTGATTTTCAGGTTTGGAAGGCACGCATGGAAGCCTTCATCCAGGCGCAAGGCTTCGCAATATGGGAAAAGGTGTACAAACCTTATGAAGTCCCACCTAACGATGAAGTTACGGCTACGAACCTCCGGGACGTCGACAACAACAACAAAGCATGAAACTTGATCATCCAAGGACTCACTCAATGCGACTTTGATCGTGTTGCACACCTCCGATCAGCATACGATGTTTGGAGCGCTCTCTGTGATTACCATGAAGGCTCCAACACAATCAAAGAGGTAAAACAAGATATGTTCAAAAAGGAATATATGCGTTTTGAGATGCAACCCGGTGAGTCTATCGATGACCTCTTTGCTCGTTTCAACAAAATTCTCAGCAACTTGCGTAGTGTGAATGTTAATTTTTCAGATGTTGAAAATGCTAGACAACTCCTTAGTGCATTAGACATGTCAATTTGGGAGATGAAAGTAACGTCTATACGTGAATCAACTGTCATGAGTTCTCTTACATTAGATGTACTCTATTCTAAACTAAAAACTCATGAAATTGACATCCTAGCATGTAAGAACCCAAACAAGTCTATTGCATTTGTCTCACAACATGATATGTCTAGCTCCGGCCAATCATCATCCTGCAATACTCTTGCTTTGTTGTCCTCACTAACCCTGGAGCAGATCGAAGAATTTCCAGAAGAGGAGTTGGCACTCATCTCTACTAGATTCTCAAAAGCATTGCAAAATGTGAGAACTAGAAGGAGAGGAAGCTCCGGACCTCAACGCTGTTTTGAATGTGGTAAAACAGGACACTTTCGTACAGAATGCCCTAAACTTTCAGGTCCGACCACCCGGGAAGAAAAACAAAGCAAGGTCCGGACCTCCTCTGGAAATTCCAACAAAAAGAAAAAGAAGGGTACCATAGGACGGAAGATGATTAACAGCTTCATCACCGCACTTCAAGAACTTAGTTCAAGTGATGTAGACTTTGAAAGTGATGAAGAGAATGATGACCTGGCCAACATATGCTTCATGGCGGGCAAAGCAAGATCAAGATCAAGTCAGGAGGAAGCAGAACACAATAGTGACGATGATGAGGTATGTTCAACCTGTAATGAAATGTGTGATTCTATTTCTCGTGCCACTGTTATTGTCAAGAAAAAGGACAAAAAACTTAGGGACAATGCTGCTAAAATTGAATCACTAGAATCTGAAATTAATTGTTTGAAATCCTGAATTCCTAGTGATGATTCTTGTTCCTCATGTGACTTAATATATGAACAATTGTCCTCCCTAAGAAGTGCACATTCCTCCACTCTAGACAGACTTGATGAAGAAATTGAAAAGAACAAAAAGCTTGCTGCACTTAGTGATAAAAACTTAAAAGATGCTTCTTGTTCTACAGATGATTTGCATTGTTCTGCATGTGAAAATCTTGATAAGAAACTAAAAGATGTTATGAATGAAATTTCCATTCTGAACAATGCTTTACAATCTCATGAAGTTAAAAATTGTTCCAATTGCAAACTAAAAGGAAAAACTTCATGTGCAAACTGCCTAGACTTGTCTAAGAAACTTGATGACATGAATAGGACACTAGGTCGGTTTTATAATGGGAATAAGAATCTAAACTTGCTGCTGAATTCTTCCAAGTCTTGCAAAGATAAAACTGGTTTAGGTTTTGATTCTCATGCTCATGCTAAGGCACAATCACCTAAAATTGTAAAGTCATTAGGAAGTGGTTTGATTCAAACAGTTCCTAAACAAAAAGGAGTGGTTTTCAAATCTGCGGGAGTGCTGTCTCACTCGGTTTCAAATAAAAATATTGCTTGCTCATCTAGACATGAACACAAAGTTAAATTTCATTGTACCTTCTGTGGTAGAGATGGTCATGTCATAGATTTTTGTTATAGACTAGCTAAACAACAGAAAAAAGGAAAGAAAAATTGCTAGATCTTATAACTTTCATGCAATTAGAAAAACACAACCTGCCTTAGTGAGTCAGAAATTTGAAAAGGTAGCTTCCGGACCTTCTGGTAAGAAATATGCAAAAGCAGCTCCGGTAGTTCTGATAGCTCCGAGAGCTCCCGGATCTTCTGTTGTTCCCACCGGAGCTTCAGTTTTTGCCTCCGGATCTTCTGCTTTTACCTCCGGAGCTACTGGTTTTCACTCTAAACAAGTAACAACTTCTAAATCAATTGTTAGGAACAGAAAACCTCAAACTTCGACTCATAAACCTGTTGTTTTGTCTCAGCTTTCGCGTGTTTTTCCTACTGCACATCGTGTGACTCAGTACTGGATACCTAAATGCCTTTTGACTAACCTCAGTATTGAGTCATCGACGTATTGTGCTTCTATGTAGGTTACACGTTTGAGGAAGGAGAACATTTGGATTGTGGATTCAGGTTGCTCACGCCACATGACCGGTAACAAAAATTGGTTCTCCTCCCTCTCTTTTGTGTCACGTGTAGAGAATGTTACTTTTGCCGATAATTCTTCAACTCCTATAATTGCTAAGGGTTCGGTTAGAGTAAATGATCACTACACTTTGAAAAATGTGGCACTTGTCAAAAATTTGAAATACAACTTGCTTTCTGTTGCACAATTGCTAGATGAAAATTTAGAAATTATTTTCAATAAAAACTGCTGCAAAGTTGTAGATTCAAATAGTGAGCTTATTTTTAACATGTCTCGGTTTGGAAGAGTTTTTAAAGCTGATTTTGATATGTCTTCCTCTAAGCATAGGTGTCTAGTTGCTAATGATTCAAAGGACTTATATTTTTGGCATCGTAGACTTGGTCACGTAGGCTTTGATCACCTAACGCGTGTTAGTGCTCTTGATCGCATACGTGGGCTGCCTAAGCTTAAAAGGGACAAAGATATTGTGTGCTCCTCTTGTAGACATGCTAAGATGGTTGCAGGTTCACATACTCCTCTCACAATGATCATGTCAACTGAACCATGTCAACTTTTGCACCTTGACACCGTAGGACCTTCACGTGTTCAATCCTTCGGAGGTAAATGGTATGCTCTTGTTATTGTTGATGATTATTCTAGATATTCTTGGGTGTATTTTATGGCGTCTAAGAATGAAGTTTTTAGTCACTTTAGAACTTTATTTCTTAGATTATCAATTGATCACCCAGGATCTTTAAAGGAAATTAGAAGTGATAATGGAACTGAATTTAAAAATCAATCTTTTGATCACTTTTGTGCTGAAAATAGAATAGATCATCAATTTTCTTCACCATATGTACCTCAACAAAACGGTGTTGTAGAAAGAAAGAAAGAACAGAACCTTAGTTGAGATGGCTAGGACTATGCTTGGTGAATATCAAACTCCTAGGAAATCTGGGGCTGATGCATTAGCAACCGCTTGTTATGTCTCAAATCGTGTTTTCTTGCGTGCTAAGCTAGGTAAAACACCTTATGAGCTTCGGTTTGGACATAGGCCTAGTGTTACACACTTTTGGGTCTTTGGTTGCAAATGCTTTGTTAAGAAACATGGTAACCTTGATAAATTTGAACCTAGATCCATTGATGGCATGTTTCTTGGTTATCCATCTCATACTAGAGGCTACCGTGTGCTTTTACTTGACACTAACAAAATTGTGGAGACTTGTGAAGTGTCTTTTGATGAAGCTAGACCAGGTACTAGCTCCGGTGTTGCAGGACCAGATTCGTATCCTCAGGGGGAGGGTATTTTCGAAGATGAAGAAGAGCCGGTGATACTGCCTGGTAGTTCCGAAGCTGACACGTGTCCAGCTCCGAACATTGAACAAGCTCCTGCTATCACCTCTGCTGGTCCTGATCGTCTAGAAATCACAAGCTCATCAATCTACGATGAACCTAATGAAGAAGAAGCTTGTGAGACATCTGTTCCCCTACGGTTTTACAAAGATCATCCCCCACAACAGATGATTGGAAGCTTGCATGAACGAGTCACACGGTCCAGGTTTTGCGATCCAAACTCTCATGCTCATTCTGCTTTTGTTGCTTCTTTTGAACCCAAAGATATATCACACGCACTCACTAATGAATCTTGGATTATTGCCATGCAAGAAGAGTTAGAAAATTTTGAAAGAAATAATGTTTGGAAACTTGTACCTCCACCTCAAGGTCACACTTTAATTGGAACTAAATGGGTATTTAAAAATAAACAAAGTGAGGATGGGGTTGTGGTTAGGAATAAGGCTAGGTTGGTTGCTCAAGGTTTCACTCAAGTTGAAGGTCTAGATTTTGATGAAACTTTTGCTCCCGTTGCTAGAATAGAAGCCATAAGAATTTTGTTAGCTTTTGCAGCATCTAAAGGTTTTAAGCTATATCAAATGGATGTTAAAAGTGCTTTTCTTAATGGCTACATAGATGAGGAGGTTTATGTCAAACAACCACCAGGTTTTGAAAATCCAGATTTTCCTAATCATGTTTACAAACTGTCCAAAGCCTTATACGGTCTCAAACAAGCCCCTAGAGCATGGTATGATAGGTTAAAAACATTTTTACTTGAAAAGGGGTTTACCATGGGCAAGGTTGATAAAACTCTTTTTGTGCTCAAACATGGCAATGACTCATTATTTGTTCAAGTGTATGTGGATGATATTATCTTTGGTTGTGCTTCTCATGATCTTGTGTCCAAGTTTTCAGCAATGATGAGTTCCGAATTTGAAACGAGTATGATGGGCGAACTCACTTACTTTTTGGGGCTGCAAATCAAGCAAACCAAGGAGGGTACCTTTGTGCATCAAACAAAGTATACCAAAGACCTCCTAAGACGCTTCAACATGGACAAAAGCAAGCCTCTTCGGACACCAATGGGAACAGCAACAACACTTGAACATGATGAAGATGGTGAATCCGTGGATCAAAAAGAATATAGAAGCATGATCGGATCACTTTTGTACCTCACGGGATCAAGACCGGACATACAATTCAGCGTATGTCTTTGTGCACGGTTTCAAGCTTCCCCACGTGTTTCACATCGTCAAGCCATCAAAAGGATTCTCAGGTACTTACATGGAACTCAAGAATTTGGCATTTTTCTTCCTTCTTCCTCAACTGTTACTTTGAAAGCTTTTTCGGATGCTGATTTTGGGGGTTGTAGGATTGATAGGAAAAGTACTTCCGGTGCTTGTCATTTTCTTGGTAATTCTCTTGTTGCTTGGTCCTCTAGAAAACAAAATTCAGTTGCACAATCCACAGCCGAATCTGAATATGTAGCTACTGCTAGTGCTTGCTCACAAATTCTTTGGATTGTTCAAACACTTAAGGACTATGGGGTTGATCTAGATAGTGTTCCACTATTCTGTGATAACACTAGTGCTATTTGCATTGCTAAAAACCCCGTGCAACATTCTAGAACTAAGCACATTGACATTAGGTACCACTTTCTCCGAGATAACGTTGAAAAAGGAAACATTGTGCTTCACCATGTAGATACCGAACATCAATTGGCTGACATTTTTACAAAACCTTTGGATTTCACTCGTTTTTGTTTCATTTGTAGTGAAATAGGGGTTATGCACCCTCATGGCTTAAATTGAGGGGGAGTTCTTGAAACTTGGGAAGTCTATGTGTGAATCTGAAATTAAAATAATATAAGCATAGTATTTCATACATATATGACTTTGTGATTCTTTTTACATACTGAAAAGTTCTTACTACATTACTCGTGTTATACATTTTGTAGTTTTTGCCATGTCTAGTAATTGGAATAGTTACTTACACTAAATCTGGTCATGGTCGAACTTTCTTGCTGTTTTGAACTTGTTGCATGCTCACAAATGCTTTTAATCATAAAGAATTAATCAAGTAATCAACTCACATGTTGAGTTTTTATGAACAAATATAAATTGAGAAAAGATCAAGAGAATATGCATGCATCGCACTTCTTCTTTTGAGATAGCTTGTCATTGCACTTAGATATGAACTTGGAAGAAGTTGTGTATGACTAAAACCATGTCTTTAAGCTTCTGATTGTCAAATGACATAGGCTTGGCTTGGTTGGTTAGAATAAGGCATATGCGCATATAATCTCTTGCAAATATCATATGATCATAATTTATGCTTTGAAAAATAACAAAATGCAGCAACTAGTGTCATGCTATCAGGTTTTGAGATAGTTAAGTTTGTGAGATCATGACTTGATTAAATTGACAAATTACATTTGATCTCTAGCATGGCTTACACTACTTTATGTATCTCATTGATGTGATAGTGTAAGTTACTTGATAGTATGACTTGGATGAGCTTTGTTTATATGTATATGTTATAATATGCTCATAACAACTAAAGTTGGAGAGAAAATTTGTTTTTATGCTTATGACTTGCTGAATACATTGTCAAAGGGGGAGAGATAATCATGAAAAGAAAGAGAATAAGGACAGATAATATGGGAGAGATAAGCATGAAGAGAAAAAGAATATGGGTATAAGGAGTGATAATAAAGGGGGAGAGAGATTTTCATTTTCTTCTCTTTTTACTTTTGATTTACAAAGGGGGAGAAATTGTTTTCAAAGCTTTTATGTGAATAAAGCCAATGTTCGGATTTTAAATGGTGTTGCCAATGCATTCATCAAGGGGGAGATTGTAAGACCTATATGTGCTGAATACATTGGCTTGTAGTGAATACACTTGGCTTTGATGATAAAAGTTTTTTAATATCACCAAAACACCTTTTTATCAAGGTTCGACTCTAGCTCTGAGCTACAGCAAGGTCCGACGGTAGGTCCGGCTTGTTTTGGGTAGCTCCGGCTATGTTGGATGCTAGGTCCGGCTTCTTGGTAAGGTCCGACTAGCTTTGGATAGCTCCGGTGAGCTTTATCTTTAGCTCCGGCATGTCCTTGTTAGCTCCGGTATGTCTTTGTTAGCTCCGGCATGTCTTTGATAGCTCCGGCATATACTTGATAGCTCTGGCATGTCTTTCATAGCTCCGGCATGCTTTTGCTAAGCTCTGACTTACTTTGTTCTAGCTCCGGTTTTGGGTTGACTAGTTCCGCACTAGTTTTGGTAAGCTCCGGCGCTAGGTTCCACTAGCTTTTGTTAGCTCCGCCTCAAGCTCCGGGTTGCTTTGGCAAGGTCCGGAACTTGACCGCAGTGCTTATGCTTTTCATTTGCAATGTTTTGTAGTTGCTTTACATAATTGGAAAGATTGCTTAGTATTCATTTGCTAAGTTTTTGGTGCGTTTTGGTCGAATACGGTTGATATCGTTTCTACTGTGGTTTTGCAACATGCTTATGTGAGGTTCTCACATAAGGTGTTGTGTTCGGAACTAACGTGAGTCAAGTCGAGGACTTGGGCTCGTATGGATTATTTGTTTGTTCATGTGCAGGTGTTGCTTGAGTTCAAGTCATGGCTGGTGACAGGATCCTTTGGACTAGTCTCAGGAGGAGATGAGGTTCCAACAACCAAGTTCGGGAGGAACTGTGGTTGAGCGGGTCAGGAGGTCGCGTAGGATGATTGAATCAAGGGCAGTGCATATGAAGGTCGAAGGAAGGTGTTCACACGTATGCATGCGGTGCATGACATGGCAATATGCTTCTAGAGACGGATTATGGAAGGAAGATCTGATCGGAAGGATCGGATCGTACCGGTTGATGACTTCGGCTGCGGCAGAGTCGGTTATGGCTCGGTATGGAAATATCGAGTTGGTTATGTTAGGTTTTTGTGTGGGTCACTAATTTGAGTTGTTTAGGAATGTGGGATACGTTCCTAAGGTATTTGGAAGTCTTAAGATTGCTTCTATCTGCGTATAGAAGAGTCCTAAGCAGTTATGGATAGTTCCGATTGTGATCGGATTAGGATTGGAGTCCTAGTTGAGATTGGGATGGCCTAAGGGCTGGTTATAAAAGCAAGGGAAGGCCAAAGCTCGAGGAGACGACTTTGGGGCTATTCCTCTTGTGTTCTATTTAATAAAATTCATAGTTTGAAGGAACTTTTGTGCCTTGTTCGTCCGACTTGTTCCAGACAAGTTTTACTCGTCGAGTTTCTGGACAGCACTACCTTTCGTCGGTGGTTTTATCATAACTCGAGTGTTACTGATCCAATTGACGTGATTCTTCTTGGGTTGTCTTCACAACTTTATTATCTATCATCTGTCAAAATTTCACAGTCATTAGATTTGTGGTTTCTGAGATACATGAGTTTCTTTGCAGCATTCCAGAAACTGTTTTTCTCGGGTAGGTCAGATTGACCATAGTCTGATCTTTCGATCATAACTTGAGTTTTTCTCGACGGATTTGAGTAATTCTTTTTGTTTTGTCTTTGTGACTTGATTCTCTCTGATATCTATCACTTTTGTCACAATGAAACATGTTTATATTAGTCTCATATACGATTTCTTTAACAGATCGTATTTCTGTCGAAAGGGTTTGGGGTTTTATTGTTTCCGCTGCGTAAGATTTTTAAATCTACCATTCACCCCCCCCCTCCGGTAGCTTTTCACGTGCTCTTCGATCCTACAGTAGGTGTCTTGAGTCATCCAACAGTGTAACAAGTCTACCCCTACTCGTCGGAGTCCTCCTTGGTCTCCTCCTCGGGATCCTCCTCCTCCGTGTCCTCCCCCAATTTCACGGGTGAGTTCTCACGACGATCCGGAGAGTTCGGGTCCCACGGCTCAACGTCTGAAGCGTACTGAGGAGAGTTCAGGTCAGCTGCAGTGATCCTCGCATAGCGTCGGCGAAGTCGCTCGTAGCTGTCAACAAGGTCCCTGCTGTCCTAAAGCTCCTGCTGACAATGCTGGAGTCGTGAATACAACTCCACAACGTCGTCCACAAGCCTCTCGCACTGAGCATGGTGCAGAGGCCTCTCGACGTCACGTCCAGTGAAGTCGGCTGTGCCACTAGGGCACTGAGGGGGTGAAGGCGTGCTCTGTGCACCCGAGGCGGAACCTGTGGGCGTGACTCCAGTAGGTAGTCGCCTCCCACGTAGCATCCTCCTCAGCCGCACGCTGGGAGCTCCTCCAAGCCGGAGAGAAGTGTAAGTGCAGCAGCTCCGAGTCGTAGTAGATGGACAACTGGGAAAACCACTCCAGTCTACCAGGAGAGGGTATAGAGACCCTGGTGGTGTGGTAGACGAAGCGAACACGGTACTCACGGTACCCCGCAGCTCGAAGAAGAGAGCGAAGACGGGCACGCATCCTCGGAACAACACGTCCATAAGAGATCAGCACGGTCTCCCTCCTGGGTGTGTGAGGTGCAGAGCGGCTGGCTAGGGCGTGGTGAGGAACACGACCCCCAGTCGACTTACGTGCCGCCTGCTTGGTGCGCGCCATCTACAATCATTTGAAAAGAAGAGAGTAAGATCAATAATCAATAAATTAAGTTAGAATTAAAACAATAAGAACAACAAGATAAGAAGCACAAGGGTTGAGATGGGAAACACAAAGTTTTGGAAATACTATTTTATAAGAAAATAGTATAGTCCTTATTTTCGACCATTTCTAACTAGGCTTGCGTCCTACGGGCAACACGGCTCTGATACCACTTTGTCACGCCCGGTCATCATAAAGATGAACAGATGCTAACCACATGTACGCCAGGATCAGTTAAATTGTACATGCGTTGACGAAAGTGTAATATCATTACATATCCATGTTTGAATACATAAATAGTCTTACAATACGACCCGAAGGTCTACAAATACACCACAACCTATTTACAACATTTAAACAGTTCACAAATATTTAACTACAGTGGAAGGCTAGATAGATGAGAATGGCTCCATCTCCACAGGCAGTCGCGCGAAGGAGCGCCAGCCTAGTTCAAGTCTTCCGGGTTGACGATGAAGTCTTCCGGTGCCGCTTCTTCTTCATATTCTAATGGAAAAGTAAACGCTTGAGTACATAGAGTACTCAGCAAGTGTGGGAAGAGAATGACATGATTGGCTAAAGCAAGGGAACGCCAATTATGACTTAAGCACTATGCTTAGAACCTAACCTTAGCTTTCAATTATCAATATCATAATTCAAGAAGTAATTAAACACATAATTGATGATGATTAATGTAACTTAAATCATAAATAACCACCATTTCCCCAACCATAAGCTAATTATGAACTGGCCCCAAGCCGTTCTTGTCCGTGAGCACAGCTGTCATGACAGTTTTACCAAATCTCTGCAGAGAGTGTACCCTTTCCCCACAAGCAGTGATTTTGATAAGAGAATTGATGATGAATGAGTCCCGATCTTCCGAAAGGTAATGGGTAAGTCGATTGATGGAGATCTCGACGTTGATGATCCGAGGCTCTCGAGTAGAACACGAACAGCCCCTGCAATCACTACACCACCGCTCCGTTGGTTATCAACCATGCTTCACACGATTGACCTCGCCAAGAAGGCTAATCCCTGCAAGTGCAACCGAGAACACAAGCAAGAACGTAGAAGACACGATCTGAAATCGCGAAGTTGGGGTTTCACAAACTATAGAACAGCGATATTATTAATCTATGCAAAACCCAATTGTCTATAGCGGCTACCATGGAGTATATATAGGTGGGAGGACGTCCAAGGTGGTGTTAGGGTCGTGACCTAACCCTAAGACACGAAAATAATGGACTTAGACTTGATACAAGGCCCAATGGCCCAATACGGTGGCGCAGCACCCTGACAGATTCTGTACTTGATTTTGTTTCGACGATTCCCGTCGACTCCGAAGGAATTTTGACATGGGACCAGTGCCATTAGAAATGTTATCCTCTCCTCTTTCTGTGCATATGTAGAACGTCCAAAACGGAGTTCGTATGCGTCCTGCGCGTCCATTTTAGTGCGTACTGCTCCTGGACTCCGAGTTGGTTACGATTTGGAGTTTGGTTCGGTTTCCATCTTCTTTGAACGAATTCTCTGGTCTTCCACGTCCCTAATACTCCCTCCAAGTACTCCTTGAACCTCTCCATGGATCCTAATCACAAATAAATCATTAAGTAGCAATCTATGCTCAAAAACATATAAGGAAATATATAAGAACGAGTTCACCTATGAAATTAATTGTTGTGTATGAACTCTATTGATTGCATCTTGTATATTCAGTAGAGTGTTGTTTGTATCCATATAAGTGATGTCCTCATCATCCTCCCCTCCTTGAATTGGAGTCGTCCTCGACTCAAGTTCGTCTCCTCTCATGTGTTGGTCCAAATGTGCAACGCCATCAAATCTTCTTTTATGCATGAATGGAGGAGGCCAAGGTGGTGGACGACATAGTGCGCCATCTGCACCACCTTGATCTTGTCCATCAAATAAGAGTGCACATTCACTTGAGCCAGGATCCCAAACAAATAAATATTGTGTCATGTTTGTAGGTGCAATAATAATGTGCATGATCTCATCATTCTCCCCTTCTTTATGACAAACCGTCCTCGGCTTGCTCGTATATCCAGCAAAGAGGCTTGCATTGGAGGTAGAGTAAGTGTTGTCCATAATGCACAACCACAGTGAATAATGCTTTTGTTGTCCCTGCTGCAAGTAAAACATACTAGAAAAACTTGACAAGACATTATTAGCGTTAGTATATTCATTTACTTGACCATGTTGTTGCAGCACAAAAGGAGCTTCCTCATTTGAACATATGTAAACTTTATGCACCATAAACATACCACTATGTTCATATTTGCCTATAGCATGAAAAATATTTCTACTTAACAAAGGCAATTCAGATTGAGAAAATATTATCTTCTCTACGATATCTAGATCACAAAGAGTGTCAAATTCAATATAGCCCAAAGTATTTAGAGAAGATAACAATTTCAGCTCATCCCTTTCACATGTAGTTGGGATCAAATGCTTAATTTCAGCACAAGTGAGTGATAAAGTATCAAATTCATTTGGTTGTTCTAGCATAGGTACAATATAATTATCAGCACACAACTCATTTTTGTTGTAAGAGTCAGTAGGAAAATCAACTAATGGTAAAGGTGTATTATGAAAAGGTTCATCTTGTTGCTGCTCATCGATAGTATGATTGGTAGCAAAATTCAGCACATCTGAAAATGTCATACCGTGGTTAACTGTAGAGCATTGTCCATTAACACTACTCTCATTTTCAGCAAGAAATTCAAATGCATTATGAGTTGATTCATCAAAAAATTTAGAAGAGTTGTTCAACACCTCACTCTCATTTGCATCTCCATTTATTTGTTCATGTTCCTGCAAAAGGTTAGGCAAAGGAGGAGGTACAACAAGAAAATTCTTCTCAAGTTCATGTATTTCATCTTTACAATTAGATACATTAGAAAAAGTTTCTCGCATAAGAATTTTCATATCTTTCCATGTTCGAGGTCTTTCTAAATCACTTAAGTTGTTCCACCAAGTCAATGCACAACCTACTAATGCACTTGCAACATTTCTAATCTTTCTTTTCTCACACATATGACATTGTCCAAAAATTTTATCCAACTCTATTTCCCAAGCAATATATTCATCGTAACCAAAACCATCATAAGAAGGAAGAGATGGGAGAATGTAATTACTTCTTGTGGAAGGTGTTGTAAAGGTCGTCTGAATGTCATGTGAATCCTTGGTTGATGTTTGATTTTTAGTGAGCAACTCTATCGCCGTCTTCATCATGTCCATCATCTCAGCATATAATGCATGATTCTTGCTTTTACCTGACATTGTTAGTAGCAAACAGAAGACAACACAAAAAAATATGTTATCCCTATCAACTACAAAGGATAATGGAAAAGTGGAAGTGGAATCACACACTCTCAAGCGTCTTACCACGCTCTTACAAGTGTTCTTACCGACACTGCAGGTGGCAAACGGTGGCCGGTATGAAGAAACCAATGAAGCGTGGGATGATTGCAAAGGTGTATCGATTCTGCTCAAGATTAAGGTGTAGCTTGGATGACACTTTCTATGTAGTAAGGATTAGCAACAATGAAATCAGATAGTAAAGTTGAATAAGTGTCCAAAGTATTCGTCAAAGTTGCTGGCCTAAATGTGTTCCTAGTAGTTCAAGCTAGCAAGACATGAGACAAAACTAGGTGACACAAAGAATGCAAGCACTTCTGTTTTTTTTTTGTTGTTTTTTTTTGTGCGGCTTTTGTTTCTTGTTTTGCACTTGCCTTTTTCTTTTTTCTTCCTTTTTTTTCAGAATGTGCTGCAAGGGAAGAACACAATGAAAATCAATCCAAGATATCTCGTGTGTCTGTCGCTGATTTTCTGCTCAATCTTCCAAGGAGAAATAGGCACACTTATAAGCTCTAAATTGGAAAACTTAGAACAGCAAGATTGTAGATATATCTCTCCTCTTTAATTTCAATATATGTAAGACCTATGTTGGAAAAGAACAATAGGAGATACTGCCCCCCGAAATACAGACTGTTCAGAATTTTTAGATCAATAACAGATTCAGATCTAATGCAATTTTGACATCGATAACTGTATTTTCTGGGAAAATGATAAACAAGAAAGTTATAGAGAACTTCTTAAGATTTTCAGAAAGTACAAGAACTCTAAAATCCGAGTTCGTATGAGTGAGATATGATGAAAATACCGAACTGGACAGAGGCGAATCTAATCTGTACGTGATGATGTGATTCAAAAGGATGAATCACACAATGCAAAACTCAAACTAAGACCAAAAACACTTTCTAAACCAGCAATATGACTCAACAAGGGACACAAACTCAACAAAACTAAACTGAAAACAAAGTTGCAAAGGCTCAAACGTGGTTTGGACAAATTAATGAACGGATCTACTAAACTGCAAGTTCTTTTGTGGCTTTTTTTGTGGACTCTAGGTATGAAAAACAAAACTAATGTAATGGATAGATGAATTACCTAACGGGCAACCTGGAAATCTGATACCAATTGATAGGAAAATTGATGAGTGAAATTGATGAGTCCTAATCTTCCGAAAGGTAATGGGTAAGTCGATTGATGGAGATCTCGACGTTGATGATCCGAGGCTCTCGAGTAGAACACGAACAGCCCCTGCAATCACTACACCACCACTCCGTTGGTTATCAACCGTGCTTCACACGATTGACCTCGCCAAGAAGGCTAATCCCTGCAAGTGCAACCGAGAACACAAGCAAGAACGTAGAAGACACGATCTGAAATCGCGAAGTTGGGGTTTCACAAACTGTAGAACAGACATATTATTAATCTATGCAAAACCCAATTGTCTATGGCGGCTACCATGGAGTATATATATGTGGGAGGACGTCCAAGGGGGTGTTAGGGTCGTGACCTAACCCTAAGACACGAAAATAATGGACTTAGACTTGATACAAGGCCCAATGGCCTAATACGGTGGCGCAGCACCCTGACAGATTCTGTACTTGATTTTGTTTCGACGATTCCCGTCGACTCCGAAGGAATTTTGACATGGGACCAGTGCCATTGGAAATTTTATCCTCTCCTCTTTCCGTGCATATGTAGAACGTCCAAAACGGAGTTCGTATGCGTCCTGGGCGTCCGTTTTAGTGCGTACTGCTCCTGGACTCTGAGTTGGTTACGATTTGGAGTTTGGTTCGGTTTCCATCTTCTTTGAACGAATTCTCTGGTCTTCCACGTCCCTAATACTCCCTCCAAGTACTCCTTGAACCTCTCCATGGATCCTAATCACAAATAAATCATTAAGTAGCAATCTATGCTCAAAAACATATAAGGAAATATATAAGAACGAGTTCACCTCTGAAATTAATTGTTGTGTATGAACTCTATTGATTGCATCTTGTATATTCAGTAGAGTGTTGTTTGTATCCATATAAGTGATGTCCTCATCAGATTTCATCTCCTGTTGCCAGGTGGACTAGTGAACCTCCCTGAATGCCCGTGGTAGCTAACCACATTACACACTTCCTTTGGTGTGAGGTCAGGAGATCACAACATGGTCTTTACAAAGGTACTCCCGACTAGTTCTAGCCCTCTAAGGTTTCCACCACTGAGGATTCCCGGAGTAACCCTCCGCCTCAGAGCCCCCTCTTGAGCCTTGCGGTTCCCAGAGCAGTACCCCTACATCATTCCCCGCACCATCCAACTACTAGCATTTCATCAGGAGAAACCTAATTAATTGACCAAGCTGCCCCATCTCAGTCTCGTGGTGGTACTATAGAGCTTAGTGGCTTCCTCCATAAACTGGTCCTTAGAATCCGGTGGTACCAAACCCAATCCCGGGTCTCGTGCAAACTGCATCATACCAAATCTATCCAACCACCAGATTCATATCCACTACTATTGTGTATCCACCACAATTAAAGTAATCAAATAGTTTAACATGTCACAATTGTATGAAAACCCATTCCCAATGTCTAAGCATGGTTAAGCATAATTAATTACCTATCTACTTCCCAACCCACTTCAGGTGACAAGGAATTATATGGAACAAGGCATGAAACACGAAATAGGACAACAATTTAATTAGCATGCATCTAACTAAAGTCCTAAAATTGGTACAAGATGGTCAAGGGCACTTGCCTTCGTCGAAGACTTGGTTGTTGGTGAAGTCTTGGTCTTGGAGATTGAAGTTGGGGTCGTAGCACGACTCTAAATATATTACCCAAGCATGGCAAAGAGAAATAAAAACTAAAATAAGTAAAGAGCACACAACACATGGCATCAAACATACACATAGGCATAAAACTCTATACTAATGCGTCCCTATGAGGTATTTATTATTTTACATAGCCAAAATATGCATTTTATATTTATCTTACATTTTTGGGATTTATTTATGGCCCAAAATCATTTTTATTGAATTTTCTATGGACAAAATGTATTTTAAACACTTTTAATAAATTTTCCATGGTCAAAATATATTTTATTTGTACTCTACAAATTAAGTACAGCATAAAAACATTTTATACCAATTTTCCTACTGTTTTTATATTTATTCACCATTTTTATCTATTTTCTACACATTAAATACCCCTAAAAACAATATTCAGCAATTAAATAAAAGTCCAGAGATTGAATAATAAGTTTCCTACACTGTACAGGGGCTAAATCCATAATTCTACAAATTTGCAGGGGTTAGATTGCTTATTTAAATGATTAAATCCAACTCCAGGGATTCCAGGGGCTAGTTTGCTAAATTCAGGAGCTAGACTTGAATTCTAGCAAAGTCCACGGGGTAGCCCGCAAGATTCCAGGGGCCACGGTGTAAAAGCTAAGGCGGGAAAGGGGTGTTTAAATGTGGGCCGTTGGATCTGCATCGGATGGCCAGGATTTTAAATAACCGAAACAGTATGAAGATCTAATCTCAACTGTTGGCCGGGAATGGACGGCCCTGGTCGAGCCACGTCGACTCTAACCGACGCCAGCGCAGCGCGCGGCGGCGCCCGACGGCCGACGGCGACGATCTCACCGGACTTTGCTAAATTCCATGCAATCTACCCTAATTCTTGAATCCAAACGCATAGAAACGAGTGGGGCGACGTTGTGAACTCACCGGAGATGACAATTAGCCTTGGGGAAGAGCAGAGAGCGTCGGCAACGGTTGGAGGCGGCGGTGCTCGTCGGTGTGCGACAATTACAGCGATGCAGTGAAGATCTACCCGAGCGAGTGCGTCCGGCGTGCTCCTGGTGATGCGGTGATCACGTTAGGCCAAGCAAGAATGAGGATAGGGGGTTGAATCATCGGGAACACGAAGAACGGCGGCCACTTACCGGCGGCAATGGCGCTAGGGTCGGGGAAAGCTCGGGGGAGGGGGAAAATGGGGGCGTCGGCTCCTTTTAAGCGCGAAGAGGGTGTGCGGTTGGAGTGCGCGTGCGAAAACCGACGGGGGAAGCGGTTCCGGGGGGGAGAAAACGTGGGCGCGGCGCTCGGCGGTTGCGCGCGGCGCGGGGAAGAAAGGAGAGGGGCGGGAGGGAGGTGCCGACAGGCGGGCCCGGGCAGCAGCGAGAAGAGAGAGAGAAGAGGGAGGTTTCGGCTGGGCTGGGGAAATGGGCCTCGGGTGGGATTTGGCCCACGCGGGGGTTTTCCTTTTTATTTCCTTTTTCTTTTTCTTTTCTGTTTCTTTTCTATTTGATTTGAATTTAAATTCAAATTTCAACGGATTCTACTCGTTTGAACATCAAAAATTCACACAAAAATGCAACACACAAATGCACTATGGTTTGATCAGATTTTGTTACATGAAATATGGGTGTTACAACTTATTCATATGAAGCTCCCATCGATCAATCTAAATTATACCATCCAGCTTGCTCCCGAACACGTCTCTTATATTCCACTGGATCCTAAAAATATTGGCATTCTTTAAATTAACAGATGATGAATAAGGAATGATATATAAACTACATTGGTTACTTACACAAAGTTACTAACCTTGATAAGTATATTATAGCAATTATTATCAACATCGGGTGCATTTGGCTCATGAAGCAAACGCTGAACTTCAAGTAGTATAGTTTTGATTGTAAAACCAGACCACCACCCCTAAGAAATATCAATTTAAGCAACATACGAAACTGGTTCAAATAAGTTTGAAAATAATTACTAATTACTTGAGCAAAATAACTCTTTCTTACAGTCTCTTGATGAAGAACCCCAAGGCAAAGTGCTCCTGAGTGATAGACCTTCGGGTGGAAGAAACCACGTGGAAAGGCACATCTTGGATGCACCGACGGATAGTCCTCCGAGAAGAAGATTGTCAGAGGGTAGTAACCACCTTCTCAGTCAGTCTACAAAGGAAATTCATTAATAAGAGGATGATGGTTATACTCATATGATTGTGCTTGTTCTTCATGATTTACCCCTTCTTTACCGGGGACGATGCACTATCATTTCAATAAATTTGCTGACTCAGTCTTCGCAGAGAAACCCTACGCAGAAAAATTAGAAATACCAAAAATAAACAAGACGAAAAAATAAAACTACAGTTAAGTTCATCAGTCTATTGCGGTCATATACAACCATGCGATCGGTGTGCCATATGTACATACATGGAGATGGTTCTTGCGCCACGTCAAGCGCTTCTACTTCAGTCGATTACACGCCAAGTCGATATCTAACCCAACCATTAACAGTGACGACAACGACGAGGACAGCGACGATGACAGCAGCGATAGAAAATAGAGGCGGCGATCGCACTGGAGTTGGTCGCCTAGTAAAGGAGCACCAAAGACGAAGTGGATGTGCTCTACGTTCGTTCAGCGATGTTCATGTCTGCCTGTAACCGAAGACAAAGGAGATGTGCTTTTTGTAAAGTTCGTCTCATTTCTTTCGCAAATAGGAGACGAGCTTTGTTAGACGCACATCTCCAATTTGTCAGAGGATCGGGCGCGCCTCGGATATTTCATTAAATGAGACGTGCCTTATAGTACCCCGTCGCCTTTTATGATTTCTTTCGTGAACCAGCATCCTCGTTGAGGCAGGCACGTCTCGTTTACCCATATCAGTGATGACCGCATTTGCACTCATCTCTGATCTTTGTCTCCTATTTGTGTTTCTTACATAGTGTTACTGAAAACTGGGTATGTAGAAACATACGCGATGAAATTATCAGCAACAAAATAAACATGTCAGAATTACGGTTACCTCGTATTGTTAGCTAGCTTGTGTTTTTGTTTGTAATACTAGTTATACTATAACAGGTGATGGCACGAAGCTATAAATGCTAGAACCGTGGAAGACTAAAACAATGGACATAGAAATGGCCCTCAAGCTTTACCGGAGGCCAGCTTTATCGGAGTGGCCTAGTTGATTGGAGTACAAGTGGCAGTGTCATCGTCGATTGTGTCATCCTGGCTGCCTTCCTTCAATTTATGTACTCCCTCCATCCTATAAAAAAGTTCATTTTGAACATATTTTAAGATACCAAGGAGTGATTAATTTCAGTCTGCTTTTCCCTATTTACCCTTATTAAATAGCATTGTGTGCAGCATTTCAACGAGAACCTCTCTGTGTGCGATTGGTTACCGCATCACACTTGCATCTGAAGGGGTGCGAGTTTGATTCCCCATGGCGCCGCTTTTACACTGCTTGCACGCTTTTTTTGTCTGTTGGCCCCATTAGAAGAATTGCACTGGAAACGAAGAGCTTAAGGGTATTACCGTCTAAACTCAGTTAGCAGCAACAAAAATGAATTGTATTCTGGGAACTTCATTACCTCCCAAAACGAACTTTTTTATGGGTGAAAGCATCTAGGCCCCCATGAGGTATGGTTTCGGTGATTAATGACAACCGTTAGTGATTACTAATAAGTTTGTGGATGCGAGGTCTCACGTAAAACAAATCAAACGTAATGAATCATCTCTCATATCATCTACTGCTCATTGGATACAAATGGAGACCCCTCAACGATATATTCTAAGGGGTTATTCGATTTTCATGAAGAATAAATGAAGAACTCATTCAACGACGTTATTCTATCAAAATTGGCAACACAAGAAGATTAACATTCATCAGAAGAACAAGTCTAACAATTGTCAAAGAGGTCACTCGAGAAGATTCCAAAAGATCAACTCAAAACAACTCGAAGCAAACAAGTTCAACTCACCGGATCATCCGATGTCTTGCAAAATGACTACATCTGTCGAGTTTGAGTTTGTAGAAGAAGAAGACCTGAGAGCCAAGTACACACCGGATCATCCGATGTGAAGGAAGTGGCACATCGGTTGAATCCAACAGAAGGGATGATCTTTGAGTGATTCTGGAGAAGTACACACCGGATCATCCGATGATCAATCCAAGTGTACATCGATCCAATTCAACAGAAGCTATTATTTCTGGACCAAGTCTGAAGATCTACTCACCGGATCATCCGATGATGAAGAGGATGTTACATCGATCGATCAACGGTCATATCTGACACAATGATGTCAGCTAATTGAAATCGACCGATGCTCAATAAAGGGGTGCATCGGATCATCCGATGTGAACAGTAAAGTTAATCAGCCTACTTTTCCAACGGCTAACTCGGGAAGGCTGGCTATTTAAACCCCTCCAACCAGTCATTTCAACAAGTCTTGATCACCAGAGCCTCACTACACATCCTCAAGCATTCAAGACCAAGAGCAACCACTTCCACACCTCAAAACCACTTGTACTCCAACTATAGGCTAGATCTAGCTAGAGAAAAGCTTGTGTGCGTCCATTCTTGGTGATTGGAGTCTCTAGGCTAGTGAGAGTTGTAAGGGAGAGTGTATTGGTGTCTCCTCTCACCTTGTAATCATTGGAGGAGGAAGAGATCGCTTCGGAGCTTGCCAAGGCATTTGTGGAAGCCCGGAGGATCACCCTTGTACAAGGCTTGAGCTCCACCTTGCCGGAGATGGCGAACGGAGGAAGATAGTGAGATCCCTTGTCTTGGTGACTTGGGAGTGGCTATACCCTTTGGTGGGTGCCACAACGTGGACGTAGGAAGATCGTTGTGATCTTACCGAACCACGGGAAAAATTGTCGTGTCTTCGTGTCTCCGCGGGAGTTTGCATCCCTCTCCTTACCCTCTACTTTTACGCATTTACTATTACGCAACTTATCTCTTTTGAATGTGTAGAATTCTTGCATAGGGAATTGGGCTTCAACACTTAAGTTTTTAATTGCCTTAAAATTTGAAGAAAGCCCAATTCACCCCCCCCCCTCTTGGGTGTTTCGATCCTCACAATTGGTATCAGAGCCTTGTTGCTCATTGGATCATTCTAGCTTCATCGCTAGAGAGCTAAAATGGCCAAGAATGGGGGTTCGGTTCCTACCTTCGAGGGCAAGAACTTTGCCTATTGGAAAGCACGCATGCGCGCCTACCTAGAGGCTATTGCTCCCGAAGTTTGGGAAGCGACCCATGCGGGGTTTGGAGATCTTGACTATGTTGGTGATCAACTAAAATGGGATGCTAAAGCTAGAAATGCAATCTATGAATGTATTAGTCAAGACGTATTTGCTAGAATTGCTAGTAAGGAGAAAGCTTGTGAAATTTGGGCATGTTTAATTGAAATACATGAGGGCTCATCTCGTGTTAAAGAACTCAAATATCACTTGCTTAAATCCAAGTATGATGAATTTAAAATGCTTCCTCATGAGAATGTTAACCAAATGTTTTCTCGTTTAAATGTAATCATTGAGGAGATTAACGCACTTGACATTGCTTCTCTTGGCAAGGGACTTATCAACCACAAGATCCTCATGCTTCTACCCAAGCCCAAGTACAACATTATCAATTCAATGCTCCAAAAAGAGTCACTTGACAACATTGAAGTTTTGGAGCTCATTGGAGAAATTCATGCTCATGAGATGAGCGTACTTGGAATGATGGAGGAGTCATCGTCAAAAACCATTGCTCTCAAGGCTTCAACCAAGAAGACAACTCCCAAGAAGAAGAAAGTGGTTGAGCCTAGCTCAAGTGAAGAAGAGCAAGCAACAAGCGAAGATGACGATGATGAGCTTGCGTTGATGATGAGGAAATTCTCACGTCTAAACTCCAAGATCGCAAAGAAGGGATACTCTTTTGATCTCAAGAAGAAAGCCTTCCTCCCAAGAAAAGATGAAAACAAGACATGCTATAATTGTGGTGATCTAGGCCACATATCATATGATTGTCCAAGACCGGACAAGAGGAAGGACAACCACAAGGGCAAGCATCGAAAGCTAGAAGAAAGTGATGAAGATGAAGAAGAGGTCAAGCCCAAGCGCTCCTTTGGAAAGAAGAAATTTGACAAAGGCAAGAAGACCAAGCTCTTTCCAAAGAAGAGAAGAGGGCCTCAAAAAGTCTTCATATGCGAGGCCAATGAGTGGATCACGGATGAAGAGTCAAGCGATGAAGAGAGTGAAGATGAAGAAAACTTGGCGGGCCTTGCCATCGTCAACAAGGATGACTCACCTCTTCATCCACCTCCTATGTGCCTCATGGCGAAAGGTAACACTAAGGTACGTGACGATTCTAGCGATGATGATGATGAGCTCTCCCCCGATGAATTAGCATCTATGATTAATGAATACCATGCCATCATAAAAAGGGAGAAGAGCAAGGTTAAGGCACTTGAACAAGCTTGAGCTAAGCTTGAGAGTGTGAAGATCGATTTGC